>CAJNOJ010000329.1:65285-106974 GCA_905250025.1 Adineta ricciae | reverse complement strand
TCATTGAAAAACAAATAAATAAACTTCATATTGGAAAACATTTTCTCTTATATGAAATGAAAAAACAATAGCAAATTGATTATTACATATGAATCTTTTCAGTCGAGGGTAATGCGAGTCCTTTTCGACGAGCGTTATTTATTCATACAACTAATAAAGAATCAGAAACTGCAACACAAAACTTAGAACTGGTGCGTAACCAGCCGAAATATGTTTTGTGGATAATTTAATATTAGGAGATTAGTTCAAACACAATCCAGTAGTATAGAAAGATAGAGCAATTTTTTCTCTGTCAGACTGCCTAGAAAAGATATTCCTTGATGTCGTATATAAAGTAAAAAAGTGCCACTGCCACTACTTTTGGATACCCCTATGTAACGCGATAACGTTATTTCTCCAGTTTGCCATTGTGATCACAAAAAAATAAAATAAATGAAATGCTGCAACAGCAAAAAAATATTATTTCCTTCTCATCTTCATTTTTATTAAACATACTTGCGGTATTGTCCATGACATGTGCCATAAATAGAACCAAAGAAATCTATCAATGTAACTATATTTTCAAACGCCCGAAAAATTGGGCGATCTTCGCTCTAAACACTGCGATTAGAAAAAAGAACAATTAACACACAATTTATGAATGACTTCACTATTTTGTTTTCGTTTACTTACCATTTGACTTCCACACTAATCCTCCTCTTTTCTCACCTCTACTTTTCTGCTATTCATTCAGTTTATTGTATAAATTATAAAATTTCCTCGGATTATATAGAAAAATCTCCCAAATTTTACATTGAAAACTAGATTTCCGATTTCTAGTTCTCTCAGAATGATACAGAGTAGTCCGTATATCATAGAACATTTTGAAATATTTAGTTCAAAGAGTAGATTTCTGATTTCTATTTATCTGATTTGAATCAAACAATATATTTTTAAGTCTTGACTCTTAAATTTAAGCATACTATTTTGCTCATATTTAGTCTACAGAAACCGTACCGGATTTTTGAACCTGAAAATGCAAAACTTTAAAAATTTTCAAATTTTCAGTTTTCAAAATTTCTATTTTCCAAAATTTTGCCACGTTTCTTTCAAAATGGTACCAATTTTAAATTTGCACTTTATGCACAGACTCACCTCCTCTCTTTTCCTTTCCCTCTTCACTAGTTTACGGTATTTTTCCGCGGTAGGAAGTTGTGACGGAGGCTATTCCGATATATTGAAATCGGTGCCTTAATCATCCGACCGTGACATTGAAAGAAAATAATATGCAGTTATATTCTTATGAGAGGACAAACGAGACACTTATCTCCACTCTTTTGCTTTCGCTCTTCACTAGTTTACGGTATTTTTCCGCGGTAGGAAGTCGTGACGGAGGCTCCTCCTATGCATCCAAATCAGTGACTCAATCTTCCGATCGTGACATCGAAAGAAAATAATATGCAGTTATATTCTTATGAGAGGACAAAGGAGACACTCATCTCCTCTCTTTTGCTTTCGCTCTTCACTAGCTTACGGTATTTTTCCGTGGTAGGAAGTTGTGACGGAGGCTCCTCCTATGCATCCAAATCGGTGACTCAATCTTCCGATCGTGACATCGAAAGAAAATAATATGTACTTTTATTCATATGAGAGGACAAAGAAGAGACTCATCTCCTCTCTTTTCCTTTCGCTCTTCACTAGTTTACGATATTTCTCCGTGGTAGGAAGTTGTGACGGAGGCTCCTCCACTGCATCCAAATCGGTGAGTCAATCTTCCGATCGTGACATCGAAAGAAAATAATATACGCATCAGCGATAATAGTAGGCGAATCTATATAGAGTGGGCTTTTGCATTCCTTTTTAATGTTTGAAGAAAAGGGTATATCTACTTTCATTTTTTTACCCTTGGTAGTCATTAAGTAGTGACGAAGGTAGGTGAACACTTGCTGTATGCATTAAATGTATACTTTTTCAATAATATTACGCAACATCCTGAAGAAAATAAATTTTAGGTTGTAGTTCGAATGTGTCTCTAGTAGAACTATTAGATATGTTAGGCCTTTTAATGTTGTTATATTTCATAAATAGTATGCTCTGTAATTGCATGATTTATCAAAAGTTGCTCATTCTACGTGAGTCTATACAAGACAATTAGATAAAGTTTTTCGATGGAGTTGATAGATATTGATGAACTCCACATGAATCTTGTCGTATTTCTTACATTAGAGTCTTTTGATTGCATCGATATGTGCAGGTTAGTTTTTCATATGAATTGATTGTATGGTTTGGTAAAGTAGTCCAACTAACTGAAGAAAGGTGCAAAAATGTGGCTGATCATCAACTTGACCTATACAGAGGTGATGAATTATATTGGAAGCTTTTTTTACAACGTAACAATACGGTTCTCGATATAGAAAGCTTCATCATAAGTGATATGAGAAAGGACCATCGTTATAAATTAGTCTTAAGCCTCTACTCAATGATCATTACTGGATTAATGTCATATGATCTTGTCCATCGGATCGTATGCAGTACTGTTGAGATTGTAAGTTATATATAGAAAATAATATAGAAGTCTTTTGCGTAGTTTTCGGTATCTTTTATATTCTTATTATTGCGGTTCGAATGGGTTGATCTTTAGACGAGGTATTTTAATTTCTGTGTTTTCGAATGTTCTTTTTCGAAAAACCGATTTTGATCACGGATGTTTTTACACGGAAAAGAGTTCTTGACAAAGTACTTGACGTTGCTCGTTAATGAAAGCTAGAAATTGGTTCAGTGTCACATTCTGTAAAGACGTGCTGAAAAACAGGCTTGTCCGACGAACAAAAATTTGCTGGTTCATTATTTTATACATTCTTTCAGTTTTCACAACATTATTGTCATAGTTTTCAACAAACATAATCACAAGATTTCCGAGTCGATAATCGAATATAATCTTTGCGCGCAGCTATAAACAGAATCATACTTATATAAATGAGGATGAAGGAGGAAATTATTGGTAGAGCTCGTTTCTGTCATCAACCATTAAGGCACTAAATGTATCGCGTACTGCAATTAGTTTCACTGACGGTAGCTAGATTAAAATCGAAGCAGTGTATTTTTTGTCGACCTCTCTTCTATCATAAGGCCGATCGGTCTTCTGTAAAATCCGTTACTGTTAATTTTTCTTATAACACTTTACTCATGTGATTAAGGTCATATGGAGAAATTTATGCACTTGCGGAAAATGTCGAAGACCACAATTTTCTGAAGGAAAGTTCATAGAAAGGTGCAATAGTGAATCGTCTAGAAAATGGACTATATTAGTGAAGATCACTAATTGGGTCGAATCAGCTAGTATCTAATACCGATTTCATCTTCGATAGAAACGCTAGCATACTTTCATAGACAAAAGACATTTTTGCGATAGGTTTTTTTACGAAAAGGAGACAGTAAATGAATTAGATAGGCAACCGGCTCACCTATTGATAAATGTTCAATATAGAAGCAAACTAACGGGTGCGGCCGGATAAATCAGCCTCTCTTTATTTTACGACTCTCTCTCTTATAGCCCGACCTGAATCCTTGACCTTTTCCCAGACGATAGCCCGTGAAATTTTCTACAAATCCTGAGGGAAAGAGTTCTTCGAAAGAATCATCCCAAAAGTATACCAAGTCAATCTTATAATGCCGTAAATCAGCCTACTTTCAAATACGCATTTTATAAAACGAATCATTGTATTTCTTCTAGCTAAATAACTACAAAAATCTGCTTCGATGTATTTTTACACGCGCTTTTTTACATAAAATTGAAAAGAAGTTGTTTGAATGGAATTGCGAGTGTCTATCGGTCAGTCTTCCCAAAACGTAAGAAGGAACTATAGGTTCGTTCGGTTCTGAGTCTTAATCATTACAGCAAGAAACTTTGCATCATCCTGTTCCCATCAAAATCAGAGCGGAAACATTTTACTTCAATTTTTTAATAAATCTGAATATGTAACAATTCCTTATTTCGTGCGTCGAATTCAAACCTACAAGGAACCTTAAAATAATATCTTTTGAATGAAATTAGCGGGAAACAGAGGCCACACTTTTTCCAGCTAAATTGGCAACATGTCGAAAGGACGTTTGCATCTACTGATAGAGCATTTCACGGACTATCAATTGCCCTAGCAATCTTTTCTCCATGTGAAAGAAGGAGCTATATAGAATGGTAAATTTGAACGATAGTGCTTTGAACACTGAAAAAAAAGGTATTTGACAAAAACCATCAAAAAGGTTTCGTAGACGTCCAAAGCTCCCAAATGTGTCAAAATGTTGAAAAAAGTGGTTTTCGAAAATCTGCGAAACCTTATGGTTCCGTATTTTCTGGCGAACCTTTATTNAGATTACGTCTTCGATGGAAAAATAAATATTTTATCATGAAAAAGAATTTCTACTGTTTGAAATGTCAGGCCTATCTGTATCTTGATGCATCTCATAATAATTTTCAAAGCTTTTATTGAGAAACCAAATGAACGTGTACATGATATATTGGTCTAATGAATTTCTTTTTTTATTATAGCAAAATTCAGCTGATCATATACTCTTCTAAAAATATTGTTTTTCAAGAGCAACTCATACTAGCAGAAAAACATACAATTTGTTTACATAAATCAGCATATAATCGTGAAAAATCGAAGAGAGAAAGATAGAAAAACATTAAGAAAAGTTTCAATTTGATGTAATTCACGAGGATCGGGTGAGAAATGATCCATTCTATATTAGTATTTCATTGAAATTCAATCGACTTCATGGGAAAATTTCATTTTGCGACAAATTCAAATTTAATCGTGTATTTAAAAAAATAAAATCATTAAATAGTTTAAGCAAGAACATGGCTAAAATATTTAAGGCCCCTCTCAAAATCCGCCCTCAGCAGTAACGGTCGATGTCATAGTCAGGCGATTAAATTAATTCACGGGAGTGGACATTTGTCCAAAATTTCAATACAGCAGTTTGATAAATGATGCGATCAAGCTTTGCTAATTTCTCAGCAAAAACCAGATCTTCAGACTTTATTGGAGGAGGTTTTGGAGTTACATAGACTGCTTCGTTTATACGCAATCGTTTTAGTTCTGCTGGTATTGTCCAATTTAAGAAAACTTCCAAAAGCTGTAATGAAAGTTTTGCATGTTCTTTGATAAGTATTAAGTCAATTTGGTTCATATTGTCAAGTGCACAATTTCTGGTTTTATCATTTCGAATATGCGGACATCTTGCCCTTTGTTCTCTCTGATCTTTTTCTGAAGTAGTATTTTCCCAAAAATGATAGCAACAGAACAAAGTAGTAACAGGATTGTTCCCAAAAGTCCATCGTGATCCATAGTCTTTCTGAATTAACTGTGAGTCTATACTTGCTTTCAAAAACTGTTGAAAAGACTCTCCTAGTATCTGATCCAGAGATCCTCTACAGTCAGATTTCCACGCCTGATTGACAACAGCGTTCGCGAACTTTAATAAGAAAGATGTATTCAACGATTGTAACCGTTCTACTGAAAAATTATGTACTTGAGAAATTTATCATAAGTACAATCGAGTGATGTAGTTCCACATTGTAATGTATTATTTAACTGATGTATTACTGATTGTAAAGCGAACGCTCCCGCAAGGTAATGAGCAGAAAATCTTCGAAAATGAAAAGCGGAAATTGTCTGTTGTACAGGATCTCGAATTATAGTTATATATTTGACTGGTCGTTTCAACTCGATCATGTGATGGACTCCATATGGAATGTGTCCTATAAGCACGTCAATTTGATTAAGTTCTGATGCATTCATTGCGCGAAGTTCTCGTATATCACCGTACTGGTCTGCGATAATAAGTTCTCTGCAAGTTTTGTTAGTAGCAATACACCAATGATTTAAAATTACACGAATAATTGTTCCACCCGTTTTTGGAGCATGTACAAAAATATACATTGGTTTCATTTTTCGATCAGTAGAATATGCCAAAGTGCTTCCTAATTTCTCCGTTTGAAATGAATTATGTTCCCAAGATGAAGATGTGGGCTGATTGCCGGCCAGTTGGCATTTATCATAAATTTTAATCAATGTAAGTAACGTTATCAAACTGAATATGATACATATTCCTTGGTTACGTATCATATATCGCGATTAATTTTGTGATGACTGATCGAAAAAGGAAACAACCTTATTTATAAATTCTTCTAAAACAATACAAAAATACTCTGCTAATTTCCAAAGTGTTGCAAACATCTTAGTTTTCGAGGATAATGATTTGAAGCTCCCTAGACTATTCTAGAAAACATTTACCATTGTTGGGAACCGCTTGAGTATCTTAGAGAACGGTTCATCTCGCCCTAAACTCTGTTTGAATGTACCTATATAGAGATATTCGACAGCGAAGAGCAAATAACAACTTTGTTTAAACTCATCCAAGCTACTCGCCTACACTTCCATCATTTGCTTTGTTCTCACTTAGGGGAGCTTCCATGAGGTCACCATCCAAACTAGTCGCCGAAAATTTTTGACTTTTCAAGTGGACTAGTAAGGGTAAAAAAGCATAAAAAGTTACTCCGAAACCCAGATTTTAATCGCTTTTCATCAAGGTCTTCCGGTTTTTATGCATACACAAGTTCTAGTCCAAAGTTTCAATGTGTCAAAAATTATGATCTTTCGAGTGCTTTTGTTTATTGAGATTTTCATCAGAAAAACATATTCAAAAGTAACATTATCTTATATCGTTCGATAGAGCGGAAGCTGCTCTGCAAAACTACTTATGCGTTTCTGAATAATTTTATAGAAAATCACGCAATAAACGTTAATTTTCAGCAGGAAAATACATGATTTCGCAGAAACTAATGCGATACTCAGAGTCAGCGTAAAGCGCTGATCTACCAGGCGTGTTTTTCCAAAGGCTTTTTTAAATTTTTTTCTCTCAAAAACTCTCCTGTGCTCCCCTCCCCCGGGGTTTTCTCGAAATATGAGTTCTACTGTGCCAGAAAGACTCGAATTTGAGGATGTGCTTTCTTTTCCCATGGTTTCCTGTGAAGTACAGTTAGAAAGTCAAAGTTAACCTGAAATAAGAAAATTGTGGAACATTATATCTTTTGAAAATTCTGAGGGGGAGCNAGATTACGTCTTCGATGGAAAAATAAATATTTTATCATGAAAAAGAATTTCTATTGTTTGAAATGTCAGGCCTATCTGTATCTTGATGCATCTCATAATAATTTTCAAAGCTTTTATTGAGAAACCAAATGAACGTGTACATGATATATTGGTCTAATGAATTTCTTTTTTTATTATAGCAAAATTCAGCTGATCATATACTCTTCTAAAAATATTGTTTTACAAAAGCAACTCATACTAGCAGAAAAACATACAATTTGTTTACATAAATCAGCATATAATCGTGAAAAATCGAAGAGAGGAAGATAGAAAAACATTAGGAAAAGTTTCAATTTGATGTAATTCACAAGGATCGGGTGAGAAATGATCCATTCTATATTAGTATTTCGTTGGAATTCAATTGACTTCATGGAAAATTTCATTTTGCGACAAATTCAAATTTAATCGTGTATTTAAAAAAATAAAATCATTAAATAGTTTAAGCAACAACATGGGTAAAATACTTAAGGCCCCTTTCAAAAGCCGCCCTCAGTTGTAACGGTCGATGTTATAGTCAGGCGATTAAAGTAATTCACGGGAGTGGACATTTGTCCAAAATTTCAATACAGCAGTTTGATAAATGATGCGATCAAGCTTTGTTAATTTCTCAGCAAAAACCAAATCTTCAAACTTTATTGGAGGAGGTTTTGGAGTTACATAGACTGCTTCGTTTATACGCAATCGTTTTAGTTCTGCTGGTATAGTCCAATTTAAGAAAACTTCCAAAAGCTGTAATGATAGTTTTGTTTGTTCTTTGATAAGTATTAAGTCAATTTGGTTCATATTGTCAAGTGCACAATTTTTGGTTTTGTCATTTCGAATATGCGGACATCTTGCCCTTTGTTCTCTCTGATCTTTTTCTGAAATAGTATTTTCCCAAAAATGATAGCAACAGAACAAAGTAGTAACAGGATTGTTCCCAAAAGTCCATCGTGATCCATAGTCTTTCTGAATTAACTGTGAGTCGATACTTGCTTTCAAAAACTGTTGAAAAGACTCTCCTAGTATCTGATCCAGAGATCCTCTACAGTCAGATTTCCATGCCTGATTGACGACAGCGTTCGCGAACTTTAATAAGAAAGATGTATTCAACGATTGTAACCGTTCTACTGAAAAATTATGTACTTGGGACCATCCTTCTGTACCTCCAAGACCAGCGAAACATCCTTTCGCATTAGGGAATGAAGTTTGATTTCTAGTTAAATAACTGATAACGGCATTTCGATTATGATTTAACTGAAATTTATCATAAGTACAATCGAGTGATGTAGTTCCACATTGTAATGTATTATTTAACTGATGTATTACTGATTGTAAAGCGAACGCTCCCGCAAGGTGATGAGCAGAATATCTTCGAAAATGAAAAGCGGAAATTGTCTGTTGAACAGGATCTCGAATTATAGTTATATATTTGACTGGTCGCTTCAACTTCATCATGTGATGGACTCCATATGGAATGTGTCCTATAAGCACGTCAATTTGATTAAGTTCTGATGCATTCATTGCGCGAAGTTCTCGTATATCACCATACTGGTCTGCGATAATAAGTTCTCTGCAAATTTTGTTAGTAGCAAGACACCAATGATTTAAAATTACACGAATAATTGTTCCACCCGTTTTTGGAGCATGCACAAAAATATACATTGGTTTCATTTTTCGATCAGTAGAATACGTCAAAGTGCTTCCTAATTTCTCCGTTTGAGATGAATTATGTTCCCAAGATGAAGATGTGGACTGATTGACGGTCAGTTGGCATTTATAATATATATTAATCCATGTAAGTAACATGATCAAACTGAATATGATATATTTTCCTTGGTTGCGTATCATATATCGCGATTAATTTTATGATAACTGATAAAAAAAGTAAACAACCTTATTTATAAAATCTTCTAAAGCAATACAAAAATACTCTGTTAATTTCTAAACTGTTACAAACATTTTAGTTTTCGAGGATAATGATTTGAAGTTCCCTAGACTGTTCTAGAAAACATTTACCATTGTCGGAAACTGCTTGAGTATTATAGAGAATGGTTCATCTCCTCCTAAAATCTGTTTGAATATACCTATATAGAGGTATTCGACAGCGAAGAGCAAATAACACCTTTGTTTGACCTTATCCAAGTTACTCCGAAACCCAGATTTCAATCACTTTTCATCAGAGTCTTCCGGTCTTTTATGTATACACAAGTTCTAGTCCAAAGTTTTAATGTGTCAAAATTATGATCTTTCGAGTGCTTTTGTTTATTGAGATTTTCATCAGAAAAACATATTCAAAAGTAACATTATCTTATATCGTTCGATAGAGTGGAAGCTGCTCTGCAAAACTACTTATGCGTTTCTGAACAATTTTATAGAAAATCATGCAATAAATGTTACTTTTCAGCAGGGAAATGCATGATTTTGCAGAAACTAGTGCGATACTCAGAGCCAGCGTAAAGCACTGATCTACTAGGCGTGTTTTTTAAAAGATTTTAAGAAATTTTTTTCTCTCAAAAAGTTCCCTGTGCTTCGCCTCAGGGTTTTCTCGAAATAAGAGTTCTACTGTGCGAGAAAGACTCGAATTTGAGGATGTGCTTTCTTTTCCCACAGTTTTATGTGAAATACAGTTAGAAAGTCGAAGTTAACCTGGAATAAGAAAGACGTTGCTATAGAACACGAAACGATGAAAGAAAATTGTAAAACATTATATCTTTTGAAAACCATTTTGAGGGTGGGTGTGAGAGCGTGGGTGAGGATCTAGACACATATTATCAGTAAACGATGATGTCCTTATCAAAATCCAAAAAAAAATATTTCAATAGGATCGGGACCGAGATAGGGATGGAAAAAAACGATCCCGCTGGACTCTACTTTCTCAGTGGAGTTTCCACAATTGTCGATAGTTCGGTTTAGTCAATGTCAATATCAAAATCCAACACAACTTTGGTGATTGTTTCACAATTTGATAAACATAATAATTAACCGAAAATGTTTATAAAACAGAATCAACTCTGAATAATGTGTTATATCCACTAGTAGTTTGTACCCGTTAGCCGCATTCTTGGAATGTGTAAGACAATACTGAAAATCCAGATGTAACTTTTTGCTGAGAATGTTACTAGGTTTTCTACGGGTAATAAGTTAATTATTATGTTAATCAGGATGTGAAGCAGTCACCTAAGTTGTGCTGGACTGTGCCATCGACTATTGCTAAAAGTTTAGCGCGAAAGTCAATACGACGGAATTTATACTACTCTCACATTGAATGCATTGAAAGAGTAGGAAAAATATTTCATGTGCATAGTGTACATATCATGACGTACATACTCCATAAAATAGTCATGCACGGATAAACACAAATGCATACTTTTTCTCTTCTTCACGCGCGCATCTAATTTTTATTTGGTTAGCCTTCCGACGTTGAATCATCGAACATCACAGTTGAATGAAGAAAGCAGATAGATGACACTTGCGTGAGAGAACAAAATACAAGAGGGGGAAGAGCGCTTTTCGTATACTCCTAAAAATACTTTGGAGTATGGTCGAGTATGATTGAAGTAAAGTGGAGTAGAATGAACTAGAACTGCGGTAACGGTGTACCATAATGGATGAGGTTCTCACTATTTTGCATATATATCACCTATTCTTAGAACAAATATCCGTGCTAATGTTCTATTGAAATTCTTTCGTAGCATTCAAATAGTTAGATTTGAAAATCCAATTATACCGTATTATCGAGCAGAGCGTCTTCTACGAAGCGGACTATTTAATACACTATCACAACATATTCGTTTCGAAAAATGTTAACAGGATTTTTTTCTTTACTGACGAAAAAATCTCCATTTGAAGGTTCTTTTACGTTGCAACTACAAAATCGTTACTTAGGGGATACCAAAAGTACTATCCAAATTTTTATGAAAGGTAGGTGGAAGAAAACTGTATAGCTTTTTACTGACAACTCATTTCAATCTGCGGTTATCACCATATGATAGAGGAGGAACGGGAATCAGATACCTACGTAGAAAAGTCACTTTTTGCAAACGAAACTAAGTATGTATAAGCGAACTGTTTCAGGACTTTTTTTCCATCATGCTGGTGCTCCGACATACCCACTTCACTTTGATATTGAACGAATGTTCTTACTTTCCTTATTGGAAATGCTAGAAATGTTTTAATAGTGCAATTGCGTGTAGGACATTAGTCGCTAAAATACGAAAACTTGTTGAAAATATTTTCAAAATAGAAGTTTTTTTAAAGTGTTCAGAACCATGAAAAGATTCATTTTTGTATTGTGTCGTATTTTTATGTTCAACTTATGAATGCAGACGTGCAAAAATGCTGATGCTTAAGGGTTTTTCCGAAAGAAAACCATTGATTTCTTAAAAACCTTGTATAACAATCCAGATTCTGTTTTCATTATACACTAACGTATTGGATTAAAATAATTATGAATAGGAAAAGAACTCATATTCTATGCTTTTACTAATCACCATTCAAATCTGTTTCTTCGCGGTCAGATTGTAAATATGGTTCGTTATCTTCCTACATAATTCCATCCGCCATTTTGTAAATTTCTGCAATTCCACATTCATACTGAGAATACAAAGTTGCACGTTTATCATCCATCGCCACCATAAACTATTCAATCACTTCCTTTGCATTGTCCTGACAAAAGGTCGAGTTTTGCTCACTAACGAATTGCTTGAGATCATTTCAGGACAATTCAATAGGATTGAGAGTTTTGGAAGACGAAATATTTCTATATCATACTTCTTTCGAATTCGATCACTCTATTCAACGAAATAGTGAAGGGCTTACAATATATTCTTGAGGTGAACAACTAGCATCCACTAGTTCCAACAATTGAACATAAAGAAATCTTTCCGAAAAAATGATTTTTGGATCTTTCACCTATTGCGGGTGTGGATGGATGCTGGCCATTCTACTAAAACCGTTGACAGCTGTCAAAGATTTGGCAGGAAGTTCGCTGAGCTCTAGCAAGCTTCACGATGTCATTGATTGTTTTTTGCAACTTACATCAAACCACTTTAAAGTAGAGGGATATGTCCACATATTTGAATATAGCTTATGAAACCTTGAACCGCTGCATGAAACAATTGATAGTTTGGTAAATATTCTCCCAAGCGTCTAGTCATTCCACGGTATTGTTATCCGTTTCGTAAACGCTATACTGCATCAGTTACAAGCACCTAGAACTCATCAAAGTTTAGCATAAATGTTTTCGAACCGTTGGTCAATTTGTGCTACTAGGGAGAGTTTGACAAAAAATTTACCAAACCTTCAAAGACAGAATCAGGTGATAGAAGGTTTCGCATGCATTATAACGAACGTTTTGGAACAGACACAATCTCTCACTGGATCAGTACGAGATATACAGAACCATCGGGAGATTAGCAGTGGACATGCTGAACTTACTGAAATTTCAATTGACATACGAAATTATTAAGAGTTTTGCATTAAATTTGGTAAGCCTTTAAGTGTTCGCTAACTTATTATTGATTTTCGATAACCAACACGAAACGTTCAGTATGAATAAGAAATCATGTTTTGTTTAGTTTTAAATATTCTGAATTTTCCGAAAACTGATGAACCATCAAGTGACCTATGAAACTGGGAACTGTTTGATAGAAGATAGACGGAACCTATCGTCAGACTGCGAAACCGCTGATGATTCTGTGAGCATGTTAGAGAACTATCGATGGTTTTGTGAACCACACAGAAAACCTTTTAGGTTCGTCAAAACACCAATTTTTTTACAGTGCAATACTACCAGAGCCATTTTAAAATGCAAATTTTCTTCCCTTTAAACTAGTTTATGCTATCAAAAGCTAAGTAGTATAAATGGGGTACAAAAATGAATGCGCGAGCGGTACAATTTTGTCTATAGTGTAAAATATGATGAATGAGTACATCTGGCAGCCTCGGACAATGTCAACTAACATAATGAAAGCAATCGGGTCATCGTATACTATTATGTTATTATCGGGTCCAAATTCCAATTTGGCTCATTGTTTTTAAGACCACAGTTTCGTGTGTTCCATTTTTTTTGATAATATGTAAGGCCAGCAGTATATAATAATGGTTCAGCTTCTCGATCCGCTATCCTCATGTTATTCCGTCTCCATTGTGTGCGATTGATATCTCTACCATCATCTGCGCTAATATGTAAAATTTCTTTTGCTCGTTTCCATGCACAAGTTTTTAGCTCTTCTACGAGTTCATTTTTCAAAACTTTTGGCATGTGAAAAATATGCACAATGTGCTGATTAATTGATACATAACCGCTTAGTTTTAGTCTCCTATAGTAATCACAGTCCGCTGTGTATTGTGGAATATAGATATCAAATGGGCCATTCGATATATAGGCAGAAGTGCGAACAGCAATTACTAGATCATAATGGTAGAATATCACACTCCAGTTATTTTCCGTCCTATTGGCTTGACGAATAGAATTCAACATCTTTGTATAGACAGTATGAGGATGGGCGTCGGACGACTTTGCACCTACAGTTTTATTAATGTTTTCTTTCGCTATTGCCCAGTCTTCGGAAAGAGGCAAAAGCATAATATCCATATGTGACCAAGAATAGAAATCACATTTTGATTGTTGAGCAATATCTAAGAATAAATTTTGTAAATGTGAGAAAGATAACAAACTCGATGTCGGTAAGATGGCGATAATCATATGACCATATTTTCTAGCTAACCAATCTCGTCTTTTTACAGCTAGTTTTCCAGGTGAATTGTCTACTAGTACTACATTCTGCCAACCAACTTTGGATTCGTAAAAACTATCCAGACACTGATTTAACATGTCCCAATCGTATGTAAAAGCCAAGAAATGAGGGACAAACCCTAGATCGTCGTCAATATGAACATCGGGTAAAAAAGGAATATTCGTGTAAGCATAATAAATAGGAAGCGAATTTGATGAATTGAAAGAATGAATCTGTGCAAATGCTACTGGTCGATTCTTTGTGAAATATACTATAGCAATGAAGCCAAACAGACATATTATGTAAGTAAAAGTACGCCCAGAACGAAATACATGCCAATTACAATACGTACGATCATGATCATCGAAAACGGCTTTCATAGTTCAACGATCTTTTAGTATATTATCTAAAAGAGGATTGAAGACTAAGAATGATATTGATGATGCCTACGTCTAAGTTTATGCATATATATATATACATGGTAGCAGAAATAAAAGACACATAGTTTTCGATCATTGGTAACCTAAGCGTTATATAACTTGCCAATAAACTGAGGAATAGAAAATTTTCGGAAAATTTTGATATTTATATTAAAAGTTGAAATCTCAAACTTGAATGCAAGAGTTATATGTACTTCAAAAAGTAAAAAGAATTTATGAAAAATAGATTTTGATCAAACTTCCGAAAAATTAACTATCTTGAGAGTATGCTTGGCGTTGCTTTTTAGTCTCGTAAATGGCTCGCCCATTTGAGCAAGGAAATATTTGGACTGGACAGAAAACAGTTTAATCTATGGATTAAGTCCCTTGAAATTTTCCCTAAGAAAGTTCACGAATTTAGTGAAGTTCTAACAAGACTTATAGCACATTATGGTATTCCAATTCAGACTACTGTATAATATGAGTATCGCGGATCCATCGGATTCGGTCACCTTTTTCTGAAATACAGAAAAACAATCGTTGCATGCTTCCAAAGAAAATATAGACCCAAGTTGTACGTCTTTTCCCCAAACCAATATAGTTATACACTTCACAAGACTTTATAGGCGAGGTTGAAGTTAAGAAGTTAGTGTGGTTTCAAATTAAGACAGAATGCGTTGTACCGTACAATATTGGAATTAATGCTGAAATATATCGAAGTTTTTTCTTGTATGTAAGACGCAGGCTCCTTATAGATCAAAGCAAAAAGAACATTTGGGGCATTCCCAGGTCGCATTTCATCGGATCCGAAACATGAATTTTCCAGACTTTCTAAGGGTCATCATAGGATATAGCTAGAAAGATCGCTCATAAAATTTGTAATAACTGACGGAATTTCTCTAGTCGGATCCGGTCTGATTCGATCGGATCCAGCATCGGATTTGTTGACCTGGGTTCAAAACTTTTTACCGAAATCTTATATTGTAATCATCATTAGAAATACATCATAAACAAACAAATATATATCTACTTACTTTTTATGCGGCTGCCACACTGTAAAAAAAGAGTGGGGGATAATCTACCCTACGAAAGGACTTATTAATATCATGTACCCTTCATCAAGGTTTCATAAAACCCTTTTTTAGTACATTCCACTTTTAGGTACTCTTTTAGGATATATGACAGTTCCACAAACCCTTTGAGGGTTTGTTATACGTTGCACTTTCATAAACTCTTTGAGTATTGATGAAAAAGAAATAGTAAACCTTCAAATGGTTTATTATTTTTATAAGCGTGCAAGGATTTATGAAAGTGCAACGTATATCAAACCCTCACAGGGTTTGTGGAACTGTCATATACCCTAAAAGAGTACCTAAAAGTGGAATGTACTAAAAAAGGGTTTTATGAAACCTTGATGAAGGGTACATGATATTAATAAGTCCTTTCGTAGGGTAGATTATCTCCCCACTCTTTTTTTACAGTGCAGTGTTTTTAAAAGAACATGGTTGTGTCTAATATAAGTGTTTTGGAAACATATTTTCCTCACCAAATACTTGCAAATAAGCCGATTGTGCGTTAATATTGTTAGTTAATCTACAAGAGTCCTAATAAAAAGTATTATGAAGTATTCGAGGAGAAAAACATCTGATTATTAGACAGGTTGAGTGATTCTATAAATTTCAAAAGATTCTGTTTGATTCGACGGATTACAGCATGATTTTACTGATGCTAAGGCCATAAAAATCAGCTGTTTTCTCCTTAGAACTATCTCCAATGAGCTTTGCATCTAGGAACTATATTTATTTGCAAGCGAAATGTATTAGGAACGGAAGAAAAATATTGCCTCTATAAAACGTCTGCGTTACAACGTACATATATGATACAATGGCTATATGCACGAATAAACACGTGTGTATTTTGTTTCATTCTCAAGCTTGTGAGTCGTTTTTATTTTGTTCGTTCTGTGTTGTATCAATACTGAGTACACGTATGTCATTTGTGACGGAGAATATCATAAGCCACGGAAAAAGTATACATTTAATGCAGGGTCGGAAGAAACAAATACAGGCATGATTATAGTTACTTTTCATGACTATATGTTCGTTATGTATACGGTGCACCTTGTGCAAAATTTCAGCAAATTTTTTTCCGTTTTTTTCATATGTTAGATAGAGCTGATCGAGCTGAGTCAGAATATATATGTTTTAATATTTTTTTCAATCATTTTATTGAAAAAAAAATTGATGGTTTCCGATGGTGTTCAATAGTTCACTTTTTCATCCAAAAATCGAATCTTTTAATACTTTTTTGCAAAATCTCCGATTTTTTTCAGCCTGTTTAATTTATGGAAACTATTTATCCGAATTCTCCTTGAAAAACTGCATCCGCTAAATTTATTCTAAATGCTTCTTAGCGAAAAGATACTGATGAATTGTATACTTTTTTACATGTCAACATACAATCAAGTTCCATATATCATTAGAACCGCCAGATAATGCGCTTCAAAAGTATAACTTTGGTTTTTTAATATTCCGTTTCATTGAAGAAAATTTTAGTTGTTTTTCAAATTTACATTTGAATCAAGAAAATCACTTTTTTTTATTGTAATCTAAAGAGCTGATTCTATCAGCACAAAATGTGAGCCAGAGATAATATCAGCTTACAGAATTCAGTCATTCCATTTTTACTATTTCTATTAGTATGAAAAACTTCTGTTTACAGCTAGTGACTAAAAGAAGTTCGATCCCGTCTTGAAGTAAAGAACCTATCTGTGGGCTTAATGTGTAGGATATATTGCACCTAGCTTACAAGTTTAAATGAAAATATTCGATTTTCAGAATCCTGATTTGATAAACCATACATGTGTACATACATAATGACGACCCCGTTACTATTTCTCAATTCATTTTCAGCACTGAAGGAATCATACTATAAACTAAGGACAGAAAACATTAAACTTTATATCACAAATTTCGTTTGGAAATATTTGTCAGTGACAAAACACTATGAAAATGAGAGTCATAGTAGCAATGATGAAGATTACGGTCTCTTTTGAAAATTAAATTTGATCAAAAATGCCCACTCTCCAATAGTAAACTTCTTTCTTCAGAAAATTCGTCGATGTGAATAATAAATAAGTTTGGTACTTGATTGAAATTATTGTTTACAACGACTTATTGCGCAGTTCACCCAAATGAACAACTAACAAAGTTCTTGAAAAAAGTAATATTATGTACTATCGACGCGACAAACCTAGCCATAGTTTTACCTATAACCTATCAACGCTTGGTAAGAATAGAAGCAAAACAAGCGAGATTCCTCACGAATTCCTTTTGTCTCTTCAAATACTCGAAATTGTTTAGCTATCGATCATCTTTCATCTGAAGAGCAATACAAAACTCGACGCTCGATATGCGAATACTATTTAAATCTTGTTAGAGCTATATCTTCCGTTTTCGGCTAGTTTCAATGATAAAGAACTACCAACTCGTCATATGCGAGCGCGTGGGTCATCTCTAGAGGAAACATGCGGAATAACCATACAGCCTAATTCCTTACCGAAGCATTACAACTTAACACGATGACAGGCTCAATTTACGGGCAATCGATATAACGCATCATATGTACATCATTTCGGATCATTGGAATAAACTGCCTTCGGCTATATGTAGATACCAATCACTGTAAACTCTTAATGATTGAATTATCATTGCAATTACAGATTAATAAATATAAATAAGGGATTTCTTGTTGATTACAAGAAATTGATACAAATTGAATAATCTTAATAATACATTAAAACTTATTAAACACTATTTTTTTTGGATTAACTTGATATGAGTTTCTCATCAAATCTTAATTAATATAGCTGATATTACTGTCGTACCCTATGAGAAATCACTTGTGGACATCTATTATGATTGTATATTAATCTTAACTAAAATAGCTGCACGATGATGTGTGGATCATACTCAAGTATATATTTCACTTCAACTTTAAATTAATTTCCCTATGTCCGTTATTGAAGTTTTGCACATTATTCCTTTCATAATCTGCGGTAAATCTAATTCATTTGCTTTTTTCATTAAATATTAAAAAGAGATTTGAAAGAAAGTCGATGACTATAAAAATACTTTCGGTAAAAAGATATATAGATATATCTATATATATAAAGAAGAAAGTTTGTCTGTCTGTCTGTCTGTCTGTTCGCTATGCATTCAGTCCCTGTAGCAGCTATCGGCGTGAAACTTTCCACAATGCTTCCTGAGATCCAGAGGAAGGTCGACATCTACTTTGTTCCGAGAACGAATGAACCAGACGTTTGCTATAGGCAATATATCAAACGGACCAATAGGAATGCGAGATTTCCAAAATTGAGAAAATTAATAGCGAAGGCGGCCGAAGGCCGTCTGAGCGCACATAGACATCAATCCACGTGTTCTGCCTGTGCACGCTACAAGCAACCTTGGACGCTAACCAATTGGATTGCGAGATGTGAAAAATTGCAGCGGGTCGGTAGCGAAGACCGTCTGAGTGCTCAAAGACAACAATCCACGTGATCTCTACGCCTATAATAGTTCGGTGAATGCTACAGATAATCTGCGAAACTCACCAATAGCGTTACAGGATCTCAAAAAATGAAGATAAATGTCGAGGGTGGGTGANCCCTGAAATTTTTTTGCCGGCCCGCCGATGGCTTAATGTGTAGGATATGTTGCACCTAGCTTACAAGTCTAAGTGAAAATATTCGATTTTCAGAATCCTGATTTGATAAACCGTACACGTGTACATACATAATGACGGCCCCGTTACTATTTCTCAATTCATTTTCAGCACTGAAGAAATCATACTATAAACTAAGGACAGAAAACATTAAACTTTATATAACAAATTTCGTTTGGAAATATTTGTCAGTGACAAAACACTATGAAAATGAGAGTCATAGTAGCAATGATGAAGATCACGGTCTCTTTGAAATTAAATTTGATCAAAAACGCCCACTCTCCAATAGTAAACTTGTTTCTTCCGAAAAGTCGTCGATGTGAATAATAAATAAGCTTGGTACTTGATTGAAATTATTGTTTACAACAACTTATTGCGCAGTTCACCCAAATGAACAACTAACAAAGTTCTTGAAAAAAGTAATATTATGTACAATCGACGCGACAAACCTAGCCATAATTTTACCTATAACCTATCAACGCTTGGTAAGAATAGAAGTAAAACAAGCGAGATTCCTCACGAATTCCTTTTCTCTCTTCAAATACTCGAAACTATTTAGCTGTCGATCATCTTTCACCTGAAGAGCAATACAAAACTCGACGCTCAGTTTGCGAATACCATTTAAATCTTGTTAGAGCTATATCTTCCGATTCCGGCTAGTTTCAATGATAAAGAACTACCAACTCGTCATATGCGAGCGCGTGGGTCACTTCTAGAGGAAACATGCGGAAAAACCATACAGCCAAATTCCTTTCCGAAGCATTACAACTTAAACAAATCTGCTAAATCACTTAACACGATGACAGGCTCAATTTCCGGGCAATCGATATAAGGCATCATATGTACATCATTTCGGATCATTGGAATAAACTGCCTTCGGCTTGATGTAGATACCGATCACTGTAAACTCTTAATGATTGAATTATCATCGCAATTACAGATTAATAAATATGAATAAGGGATTTCTTGTTGATTACAAGAAATTGATACAAATTGAATAGTCTTAATAATACATTAAAACTTATCAAACACTATCTCTTTTTGGATTAACGTGATATGAGTTTCTCATCAAATCTTAATTAATATAGCTGATATTACTGTCGTACCCTATGAGAAATCACTTGTGGACACTTATTATGATTGTATATTANCGATTAGCTCGTTATCTCGTTTCTATATTTATATGCTTGTCGTTCATTCATAGTATAATTTTTTGTTTATTTCTTGAAATTCAACCAAATATTGGCTGTATTATATTAAATTCTGTTTGGCTTAGATATTCAACATATTTCTTTTATCCAATTTTGATTGGATTTTTACCTATTATAATCGCTTCATTATTCAATATTTTAGCTTTTCGAAATGTTCATCATATAGTTCGTCGTCAAATACCAATTGCTCGACGTCGATTAGATCAACAAATGACAACAATGGTACTTGTACGTGTTATAATATATGTTTGTTTTTTATTACCATATGTTATCTATCGTATTTATGCCATAAATGTTCCTGTTACACAAAATGATCTTTTACAGTATTCAATCAGACAATTAATTCAAACTTTATTTCAATCTTTATCTGCGGTGAACTTTACAGTAAATTTTTTATCGTTTTTTCTTCAGATTTTATTGATAAACACTTTTTTTAACCATTTGTTTTAGATTAGTTTCTATATTTTTATACTAGTATCACCACGATATCGTCGTCAAATAAAATTTCTTTTGATAAGAAAATATTGGCGAAAATGTAAAGCTTATTGCTGTGGAAATAGAAATCAAATTGGACCGATGGCAATAGATCCAATCGACGAAAATATAGAACTCGAATAAATCTTATCGCATATTATATGTTTTCTTATTTATATTTAAATAATGTTTCAAAAATTTTGATGTAATTTTCCAAATTAGTTATTTTCTCATTTATTCAAACTGAATCTATTTTAAACTTATATAGATTACTAAGAATTATTAGTATGAGATACTAACAAAGTTTCAAATCCACATTTAATCTTGCTGATGAGATTCATTAAAAACACAGTAGTGCAATTTAAAAAAGAAAATTCCAAAGGTTGCATTTGATATCAGAGAGATACAAAAAAAAGTTATCCCTAGAGCATTTAATTATATGTATAAGTAGGGCGATGACAAGCTTTGCTTCACCTATACTTTTATCTCTCAATTTGCTGATAATTAACATACATAGAGAAAAACATTAGTGAATGAAGAATTGCATGGCTAAACAAAAGAAGCCTACAATGCTCAAAGCTTTAAGAAATTCTAAGTCGTAATCAGGTGCATTTTCGACAATGGTATCGCCTGAATATGTTCACTTTATCAAAAGCCGATTTTTAACTAATGGATCCTTCTCTAAATGTCATCCATCCGTCCAATGATCGACCCTTTTCCAAATTAAATACGAATAATATCCAACAATTTTCCCACGCACACTACAAGCAGAATTAACCTTGAAATGCTCGATTATAGACAAGCTCAGTATATAAACCACCATCATCACCTCTGTTTATATAATAACACCATCCATTGTCGGTGGAATAGTCTGACCAGTATTTGCATTTTGAATTTTGAGTGGCAAAACATTCGTAATATTTTCAGTCAGAATAGGAGTTCCAAAAGCTATTGTAGTAAAAAACGAAATTACACAGCAAAAAAACGAGTAGAACTATGTCAATATCATATACATGTTAATGAGATTTAGCTGTAAAGTAAAAGCTAAACACGATTTTATCGGCTTCATTATTGACATTGTTGTTATCACAACTGATACAAAAATGTAGCTGTATATACCAGGTATATTATAAGACACGATAAAATGATGATAAACTCGCTCACATACGTTGCACGCGTGTTATTTATCTTTTCAATTTTTCTTACGACCTGACTTCGGTATATTTTGATGTACTCTAGTATTTTCTTTCCCCTTCTATGACGGACGATTATATAAGAGCGTTTTTATTCGTATCAAAACGATGCGATTCTTGAAAGGAAGAAATAAATAAAGGAGTAGTACCATCAGCACACACATCTCTTCAACCAAAAATCATCATAAAGATATCATGTTGAAGGGTTAGGTACAAAGTAGACAAGAAGGTAAAGATAGATTCGATAGTAATTGATTGTTTTGCATAAGAAACTCTGTAAGACCTTCCACAATATTTATTATTATCTATATAAATATAAAAGTATTTGTACAGAAAATGCTAAATAAAAAGAAATCAAATGGATAGATCCCGTCGGATCTTGAAATTTTAGAGATGATTCGAATTATCATCAATTAATTACTATATGACAATGAAGAATGAACGCACTTAGTCTATCTTGTGCATATACTCATTTTCAGCAAAAGGCACATATTCAACCATCAAATAAAATCTTGAACCGAAATGGAAACAGAGTTCGAGCAGAATCTGTACGAAAAAGGAGGGATCTTGCAGAGAGAACTATAAAAAAGATTCATCTATTTGGAATGCTGCATTGTATAAATCATGCAATCTCGCGCAGGCGCGGCGAAATAAGTTTTAGTAGAAGATTAGAAAATTTTATGCGCACTCCTCTCTTCAATTTCTATCATTTCTGAGATACTAAGCTTCTTGCACACTTGTCTTTCAATTTATCTGATAGAAAAATAATTTAAACTAGGAAAAAAGTCGAAATTAAATCAAACATTGAATTGAGAACACATCGAAAGGAGGAAAAGTAATCGTTGAAGTTTCATCCTCTTAGATACATTTTTTTTCTATAAAAATGTACTTTTAATCACCCAGGTAAAAAAGTCCGATGCTGGATCCGATTGGATCTCACCGGATCCGACAAAATCCGATCGGATTCCTGGAAACGGAATTGCATTGGAATCCGACTAGGAAAATCCCGTCGGTTGTTGCAAATTTTTTGAGCGATCTTTTGAGCTATGTTCTATGATGACCCTTAGAAAATCCAGGAAATCCATGTTTCGGATCCGACATGGGGTTCGAGCGGGNAAATTGCCATTCTTGAACCGATTGAACCAATGTTGCGCTGTACGAATGGAGAGTACATCCTTGCCCATCGTGCTGCATATGTTGCTAGCTGCGTCCGTTGCCTTGTGACCCAAACGAAATTCATGCAGCAAAAGCACTCGGAGCTCTCTACGAGATATCTTAAATTCTAATTCTTGATCAACGTCCATATCCATGATTTTGTTATTGCTCGAAAGAAATTCGTACCCCCTTTACATACCCACAATATGGAAACTTCTAGAACTTTCTTGACTATTCTAGGAAAATTTAAGAAAAAACGCAAAAACTTTCTGGCCAACCTAATAATATAAAAAAAAGGCGAGTCGCTCATCGACCATAGTGTTTTATTGTAATTCGATCAATTATAGTGGAATCGAAATCACGCACTGTAAATATATTCAACTCAACTAGGCTTGTGTGTAAAAGTCTAATTCGTGTGAATACGACGTTTCTCACTTGGTTGAGAGAGCTGGCATGAACTGCCACTAAAAAAAAAGATCGTCCGATACTAAGCGTAAATTAATGAAAGTCTCGTATATTAACTCTTTAAATTTACATGAAGAAAAGCAGTACTTTGAATGAATAGTTACCTTGTGTTCTTGATTCTCTTCTCCTTTTCAACATTTTCAAGAATTTCAAAATGAACTTAATAAGAGGATGTGTTAAAAGACGAAGGAAACGACAAGACTACTTATCATCGACACCAGTGTCATAGCTACATCAATGGAAGATGCTTTTCGAATGGTTCGACGATAGGAACAATATAAAGCTGCCTAAGACTTGTAAAAATGTTCATATGATGAAACCGGATTCCATTGTTCGATCATCAGTTCCTTTGATGATCGTTGAACGTGGTGTGTTCGGTGGATGGTGACCTCTTGTTGGATCATAAACGAGAAGTCGTAGATTAAATAGTTATATACAATCATAATCCAATCTGAATCTTGGTACAAACACTGAAACGTCGAAAATAAAAGTGAATTCAATGCGGAACAATCTTGCGTGTGAAGTCGATGCTCTTGTTAGATTCCTAAACGTTACTCGTTGCAAACGAAGAAAATAATGTCTGTTGGTGAACATATATTTAATTTCGAAGTAGCTCTATCTTTTTTCATAATTTCTCAATCATCGTCATGTTCTGATGAGTCCGACGGAACATCTGCAGCATATTGCTTAGCAATAATATATGTACTACACGATAGAAAGTATTTGAGACTAATAGGAACCGTTCTTATTTGATCATGGTCGACAAGAGAGAGAGAGAAACATGACGCGATAAAAATTCACAGAAGAATACCGACAGATAAACATCAATATACGGACAGTAGATATGAGAGATATAAATCTATATATATAAAGAAGAAAGTTTGTCTGTCTGTCTGTTCGCTATGCATTCAGTCCCTGTAGCAGCTATCGGCGTGAAACTTTCCACAATGCTTCCTGAGACCCAGAGGAAGGTCGACATCTACTTTTCCCCGAGAACAAAGGAACCAGCCGTTTGCTGCAGGCAATATATGAAACGGACCAATAGGAATGCGAGATTTCCAAAATTGAGAAAATTAATAGCGAAGGCGGCCGAAGGCCGTCTGAGCGCTCATAGACAACAATCCACGTGTTCTCTACGCCTATGATAGTTCGGTGAATGCTACAGATAATTTGCGAAACTCACCAATAGCGTTACAGGATCTCAAAAGATTAAGACAAATGCTGAGGGTGGGCGAATTCGAAGGATATAAGGTATGAAATGACGTGAGAGTGAGAAAGAGGTCGATCAATGAATAGCTGGAGTGGAAAATGAATATTAGAGAAAGAGGAAATTTTCATAATTTCTGAGGCAGAAATTGGCTTCGGCAACTCTTTTGCATAAAAAGATATAGCCGAAACTGCCATTTTATGCGATGCACGGCGGGAAAATAAGGAGTGGAAGCGTAGAAATTTGAATTGTACTGATTTTATACCTGTTATAGCTCTTCAACGCGTAAGATGTTCGACATAGATATTTCTTATTTGCAGCGGGTACTCCCTCTAGTAAATTATATTCGTTCGATCTAGAGAGATCTTTATATCAAAAGCTGATAGTACGGCGTACTTTCTATATAAAATGGACATCTTGATATTCAAGAAATCAGAAAATCAAGGTTTTGATTACACCTACGACCCTATGTAAGTAAGTTCAAGATATCTTGGTGACAGTAATCCGACTTTTCGTGAAGTGGCACGTACTCTGGCACCAATGCAGTGAAAAGCGTCCATAGTCTTGTGAAGACCCATCGTAATCTTGTTGAAATCTCTGGTATTCTTGGTAAAATTCTTCGGAAACCAGTGGAAATGCATCTCAATGTTGGTGAAATCCAGCGCGATCTGATTGTGTTCCATCGAAATCTATCGTACTCAAACTGAAATCTGTATGGAACTTTCGCGACATAATCCACGTCGTAATCCGTTGGTTAGAATTCCGGTGAAAGTCGCATGTATTCCGGTTGAATCTGAGAGTTGGTATGAATCACATGGGAAGATCCCACTGTTTGGACTGGTCATACGAGTCGGAAACTAAGAAAATGTATGATAAAAAGTAGGAAATTTATTCCAGGTAATGATCTTCGTTATGCTACTATACCTTGCCAGTGAATGTATAGCATAGTTATGCTTTCAGAAGGAAACAAATCAGAATCAAATTGTTTTTAGATAGTCTTCACGATAGTATGGACTGATGAATTGGTGTGTTATCGGCAAGAAGTAATATTCTATCGTTGAGTTTTTTCGTCGCTATGTGATAAGTAATACATATAAAAATTCATCCGTCGTCTGTCTGCTGTCCCTATCAGAAATCTTAATCAATCTAACTGGACTAAATACAAAATACCTCAAAGCACTTTTTCCAATACAATATACGAACTTTCCGGACAACGAAATATGTATCAAAATTTGTACGAATTTTATCAGTAAATAAAGGTAAATATCTGTTACATTCAAAGCAATACGAGTGAAAATTGATCATGAATAAAGATATTGAATTATTGTACTGAAAATAAAAGGGAAAATCACAGTCATCAACTTTTTCCCGAGGACTATCAGAAATGTATTATGAACATGAGGATGGGAGCATCATTGTAAGTCAAAAAAATGTCCAGCTTCTCAACTTTACTCTTACTCATTCTCGACACTCTCAAGATGATCTAATTCAGTGATCACTTTTTTAGTGCGTTAATTGGCAATATTTCAAAATTTCCTATTAAAATTAGAGATCTAGTTGTAATTCTTAAATCATTTGTATTTTATGAAAGCTAAGAATTAATAAATTATTAATGGAAGGAAAAGTTTGTCTGAATTTCTGAAACACATGCGAATATGAGTTTAGAGAGGAAGATTGACAACGACCACACTTCATGAAGGAATTATGATGGAAAATTTGTCAGCTACTGCCCATATAAGCTTTGTAATGATTGATACAGCACTAGGATTATCAATGGTATTACTCAATGTTGACGGATCAACACCTGGCCCACCAGTCAAAATATAAATGATACCTTCGGATGTTGTTATTGAATCCTGAATTTGTATATTAACGAGAGTATCATTTGCATCTACAGAAGCTAATTTGATAATTAATGTATTGCTGTTAGTGTGTTTTGTTGCAATAAAATAAAGGTTACCAAGCTTTCCATCTCCTTCTCCACCTTCTTGTACTGATTCATGACTCATAGTACTATTGGTAGCGGTGGAAT
Source organism: Adineta ricciae (assembly GCA_905250025.1). NCBI lineage: Eukaryota > Metazoa > Rotifera > Eurotatoria > Adinetida > Adinetidae > Adineta > Adineta ricciae. The sequence continues at coordinate 80,244 of CAJNOJ010000329.1, read as the reverse complement.
TGAGGACTATGTTGCCAAGGTTAGCACCGAACATTTTCTGAGCTAAATAGGAAGTTGATTTGACAACTAGATTAGCATTGAAAGGAATTAAATTGGGTGTCTATTGTGTAGATTGAACATTTTGAAGAACCGGAGCATAACAACCTCCAATGATAATATATGAATTACGCTCAAATCCAATTCGATAAACTGATTCGGCAATGGCGCCACGCATTGTTGGATAGAAAAGTGAATCTGAACTACCAGCTTCCCTTGTTGCAAATTCTCCAATGAGAACTTTTGGTTTCGGTCGAGGAATTTTTTCATAACGACGGAAATTATCAATAAAAAACTGTGAACTCGGATAATCATGATCATCTACAGCCGGTGGAGTTGGAATTGAAGTGGTTGTTGTTGCAATAAAGGTTATGTTTGGATATCGTCGCGAAAGAGCGTTATAAAAAGCTGGCCAACGATAACTGTATGAACTTGTGGCAACAAAATCTTCATTGCCGATTTTTATGTATTTGATTTCGAAGGGTTGACTGCGACCCAAGTGCTTGCGTAGGGCGCCCATTCTATTAACGTCAGCAGATGCAGTTAAAAAGTCGATTTCGTTAATGACTTCATCAATATAGGGTTGAAGTTGATCTTGAGGGACTGTTTCTCCATTTAATTAATATCCAGCATAGACAGCAAGCACAAGTGTTGCACCAATATCTTCAACAAAAGTTAATAGTTCTATTATTCCTAAACCTTCTGTTTGATATCACACCCATGATCCTTGTCGACCTGGACGATTTTTCAGAGGACCAATGGTATTATTCCAAATAAAACGCTGTGCAATATCGATACGAACACCATTCGTTCGATTTTTGAACGTAGGAGGAAAACAAGAAATCAGGTTGAATTCGAAATTACCCTTTGAGTTTGGAGGAAATTCGATGAAGAAAACGTTTTGAGTAGACGGCGCCGCAAGATAGACAGAGATACTAGCAGAAAAATTGGACCAAACATTCGCGGGAGCATTCGATACATCAACTGTCGATGTACCAAACACATCTAGACCAGCTGCATCGCCCAATCCAATTGTCAACTTACCGCCACCCACATGCGCATTTGCAGATGGTCGATAATAAAATGTTGCTGTATAGCTTTGAGCTTGAGTATTCATGCCATAAAACCCACCATTTTGGAAACCAGATGGAGAAGCTGACGTTTCGGTAAGTGTGAATTTCATTTGCACTGGTAAAGCATTGGACAAAGGTTGGATATTGCTAAGACCAATGGATCCTTCCCCATATGTTATCCATCCGTCCAATGATCGACCCATTTCTAAATTAAATACAAATAATATCCAACAATTTACCCACGCAGACTACAAGTAGATTTCACCTTGAAATGCTCGATTATAGACAAGCTCAGCATATAAACCACCATCATCACCTCTGTTTATATTTGTTTCTAAAATAAGACCATGCATTGTCGCTGGAATAGTCTGGCCAGTATTTGCATTTTGAATATTAAGTGACACAACATTCGTAATATTTTCAGTCAGGATAGAAGTTCCAAAAGCTATTGCAGTGAAAAACTAAATTACACAGCCAAAAACGAGTAGAACTATCTAAATATCATATACATATTAATGAGACTTAACTATAAAGTAAAAGATAAACACGATTTTACCGGCTTCATTATTGACATTGTTGTTACCACAACTGATACAAAAATGTAGCTGTATATACCAGTTATATTATAAGACAAGATAAAATGATGATAAACTCGCTCACATACGTCGTACGTGTGTTATTTATCTATTCAATTATTCTTACGTCCGTACATCGGTATATTTTGATGTACTCTAGTACTTTTTTCTCTTCTGTGACGATCGATTATATAAGCGTGTTGTTATTCGTATCCAAACGATGCGATTCTTGAGAGGAAGAAATAAATAGAGGAGTAGTACCATCAGCGCACACATCTCTTCCACCAAAAATCGTCATAAAAATATCGTGTTGAAAAGTTAGGTACAAAATAGATAAGAAGGTATAGATAAATTCGATGGTAATTAAGTGTTTTCCACAATATTTATTATTGTCCATATGAATATAAAAGTAATTATACAGAAAATGTTAACTAAAGAGAAATCGAATGGATAGATCCCGTCGGATCTCGAAATTTTAGGCAGGATTCGAATTATCATCAATTAATTACTATATGACAATGAAAAAAGAACGTACTTAGTCTATCCTGTGCATATACTCACTTTCATTAAAGAGGCACATATTCGACCATCAAGTATAATAAAATCTTGAACCGAAATGGAGACAGAGTCCGAGCAGAATCTGTACGAAAAAGGATGGCTTTTGCAGCGAAAACTATAAAAAAAAAACGAGTCGATTTGCAATGCTACATTGTAAAAACCGTGCAATCTCACATAAACCCGGCAAAATAAGTTTTAGCGGAAGATTAGAAAATTCTATGCGCATTCCTCTCTTCAATTTCTATCGTTTGTGAGATACGAAGCTTCTTTCATAATTGTTTTGCAATTCATCTGATTAAAGAATCTTTGAACTTTTATCTACTTAAATACATTCGTACACAAAAAATGTACTTTTAATCAATCGTGGTTTTTAAAGAAAAAAGATTCAAAGAAAATTGTCGGATATAAAACTATTTTTCAAATAGAATATTTAAAAATCATTCATTTATATCTTGATCTTGCATAGGAAGATTCTTTGAACATATATTACGTTTCTGTGCTTCAAAGTTTTTAGTCAGATTGAGACAAACTATACATGATTAATTCACATTTGAACTTGATTGATGTACAAATATATGATTAATATAAAAAGGAAAATCGAGGAAAAAGAAATTCTTACGAAAATAATTCAATACGAAATTAGCGATAAATTAACGATGATGAGAGATTGTCTTTTATTTATTAAAATCGAATTGTTTCATATTAGTTAGTTTACTTTAAGTTTTAATATGATTAAAGATTATAAATAATCAATAAAGAGGTTAATATTGCTGTTGCAAATTTAGATGATGTAACTTTAGTCAGTATGTTTGATTATTCAAAGTCTATTTTTCGAAAACAAACAATATTTATAACTGATAATAATTCCCGACTATGATCATTTGTTATTCATATAGGTATTGTTATAACTATTTCACGTATACATAATATAGATCTTTTCTTTGAATCTACAAATTTTACATTTACAAATCAAATAATCTATTCATTTACTGATTTATTTTCATGTCGTTATTCTATCAGTATTGAATATATAAGTAACGATAATAAACTTGCTTTTAAATAATAAATTTGAACTTTTTCTTGGTCATGATGATGGAACGTTTGATAATATTTTCAAGGCCATATAAATCGCGCCCATTTTCACTAGCCCTCGCGGATTTTAGTCATGATTAATAATGAAACACGTAGTTGAAGCCTTTATTAACAAATTTGTTAGATCAATTTATCTATAACTCTGTAGAACTATATGAGCAAATTTATTCAACAAAAACAAAGAGAGAGCTCAATTCCATTTGATATGAAATGTATTGTATTGAAAATGATTTCAGTTGGAAAGAAATATTAATAATAAAATCGCCGTCATCACCATCCATTACATTTCTAATTTTATTTTTCCTCAAACATCGACGAAATTGAATCATATCTTTGGTTTTATTATAAAAAATTCGCCCGAATGTATTAAAAATGTTACACATAGTACCATTAATTCAGTAACAGTATTTTCATAGACTCAATCTAACATTTCTGTATTAATTGATTTACATTGATTATATTGAAATACACATTAGAACAAAAATTTCTTTCATAAGATAAATATTCTCGAAAATCATAAAATCCTTTCCTAGAAAGAAAACAAACAGGAAAAAGTGAACTTGAAATTTTTCTATTTAAAATTGTGAAAATAATTTGAAAATCTTCATCTATATCTTTCCAAATTCGGTATATTCTTTTGAACTAGTTTTTTTCCGTCGATTTACATCGAAATACTCCTTTATTTTCTTTAAATATTGTCATATTTAATAATTTTAATTGTAATGATAGTTTTTAAAGTAATACTCAATATAAATTAAAATGAACCAAATCGTCCAAGTTTATGAAGATTTAAGTTGAATTTGTATTTTGATTAAGCATTGTATAATACAAGAAAATAAAGTATTCGATTGATGTTTATCGTTCATTTATTATCATTGAAGAAGGTAGATTTGGTATTTCAAAATTATCGATTTTTATTCTGAGATATTTTAAGAAAGATGATTAAAATATAAGTTGATAAACATCTCATTAATATCATTTTCATAATAATCAAAGAAAATTTCGAAAGATAACAGACTTAACAAAGATTTCAAATAGACAAGACGAAATAATACGTTGAAATATCTGTAAATATAATCGATTCTAAATGATAAAATATTGAATTAATTGAAGATAATCAAATAAATTGTTCATTATATAATTCATTATTACAATNTTTATTCAATTAAATCAATATGAAAAATCGAAACTAAACAACACAAACAGAAGAATATCAGCGACAATTAGAAAATGTTGTTGTTTGACAGTTTTAACACTATCAGAATATCTTTCGTTATTACACTAAGTCGACAATCAACTTTCTACAGAACAACGATTAGAAGACCGAAGTAAATCTCAACTTCAACGTACACACAAAATTTATGTTTTAACTATACAACATGAAGCAGAGATTAAAATGAGTAATGATCGATATGAAGATGAAGTACTTTTTAGTGATCTCAAAGAAATCGGTGAACTTTTCGAGAAATATAATTGATTATTACCACCCAATGTTGTAACAAATATAGTTCCACGAGTCAAAACACTCAATGCAATACGCTCATAATTCGTTTTCTTTATGGATCTGAGCTACTTACTAATTCAGCAGCACGTAGTCCATTAGATATTTCTTCAGCAAGATTAGTTATTCTCGATTGTTCAGCTCAGAAGATCTCAACAATCTCATACTGAACGACGTCATTTTTCAGAATAGCGCATTTGATCAAATGGACTCTAGAAATACTCATTTCATAATTTCTATTCTTGAGAACGTTTTTGAGCGTGCCGGTGAGAGCAAGATGAGCTGCCATGAGTGGTTTTGTCTTTCGCTTAAGAAGACTGATCAGATGGCTCATATTTTCATATGATTGAGCTCAAAATAAACATTTTCAAATATAAGAAGTCTATATGCAAGCTATCTCATCACAAAGTGAACTGCTTGCGGAATGCTTGTTTAACACATTATATTTGTAGCTGTCGTCTGTTAAGCAATTATTTTTGTTTGCACTTACCTTGCAGTTGTTGACACTGATGAAGTTGAACAGATCGCTATCGTAGAATCTGTATTGGAATGGTTTTATCTGAAATACACGTTTAATAAGTTGAAAATTGCTCTTGAGATGTTATCACTGTACGATTAAAGTGGTAGATGTATATTTAAAGCATCTGCTTGAGATCAGAATTTACTAGGCACGCAACAATCCCGATTCAATTCCGATTCTAGAATCGGAAACGGAATTGGTGCATGCATAATACTCAACATCTAGTGCACTAGCTAAAATTCGTTGTCGTCGACATACTGCGTCTTCTGCCTATCCATCAACAAATCATGTCGATCATCTTGTTCCTCAAGGCATTATTGCCTGAAAGAAAGTGGGAGATTTTTTCTATGAATAGTTTCAAAATTAACTCTTCTGGTTTTAGTGCATTCTGACTGTCGGAATATTGTTTTATCAGAGCAAGAAAAAGTGCATCCGACTTCGGAAAAACTGTTGAAAAGGTTGACAGAGCAATATGAAGATTTTCCAATTCCTTCAACAAGTACTTTCTGTAAAAAAAAAATGAAAAACGTAAGTGAAATATTATACTCACGTAGATGAGAAAGAAAAGAAAAAATACTACATCACTTTTTACTATGTTTTAGCTTGGTTTTGTATATCGACGAACATCAAAGATAAAACTTGCAATGGATTCACAAGCTTTTGTTGCAGCAAGGGGGAAATACTTGCAGATTCTTGAAGAGTTTAGACAAGATAATGTTCACTTATACTATCATGATGAAACTTGGATAAATCTTCGAGAAGTTAAATGATCTATTTGGACACTAAATGGCGAAGGGGAAATCAAAAAAGGTGGAGAGAAGGGGAAATCACGACGTCACTCATAAATAATTCTTTCACATACCATTTTTTGTCTTGTTTGCAGGATCTCGTCTGACAGTATCAGCACTTATAGGCATCAATGGTTATTACTAGACTATGCAATTTGGTACAACCAGAGGTAGGACGCAAGTACATGTACTTGTACTTTTCGTACTTTTCAAGTACAACGTAGAAATACTTGTACTTAGCTCAGAGTACTTGTACTTGTACTTGCCAGAAAATACTTGTACTTGTACTTGTACTTCTAGTAGAGTACTTTATACCTGTATTTCAACCTCCGAAGTGATACAAAAATAGACCAATGGGATTACAGGATTCATTTGCCCATTTTCTTCGCTATTCTCAAAGAGAAGCCCTTGGTTACCTGTACCAATGTTGGGGTAATCGAGTACGGTTTATCATTCTAGTATAGGTAACCATGGGTTTTCCCTTGAAAATAGGCGAGAAACCACTATCTGTGCTCGGATTGGTCAATTTCCGCCAATCAGCGATGACCGCTATTTTTTTTCAAAAACTTATTTTCGCTGGGAATCGACTAGGGACGCCTTATAGAAGGACGTTTTTTTGACCTCCAGAGATCTGCATTGGTTGTTTATTTCCTTCAAGGAGGCAATGTTTTACTCCGGTTGTGCGATATNCCCCCCCCCCCCCCCACAAACGTTACAGACGCTGGAAAACTCCATCACAAACAGGCCCCAAAAACGACCAAATACCCTTATAAACAAGCCCAAAGTTCCTGTCACAGATCGAGATCGGTTAATGGAAGCACAATAAGAAGGATCACATATTGTGACGGATGGAGCAAAAATCTCTTAAAAAGCAGCAGACATCGCTATTGATAATGATACGTTGCTTTCAACAGCTTAAGTTTAGATAAATGGGAATGCAGACTGGGAAATAAATTGAGCATTCTGTATGTTCAAAGTTTGTCCGGCTGGATCGTGTTTCACATTTTTAATCCCGTGAGGGATTGCGCTGAAAGCTTTTCTATTCGCTTTCATAATGAAAAAGAAAACGAACAATTAATTACATCATTGAGTTGATAATGTTTTATTTACTTTATATGATAATGACTGGAGTAAATTTTTACAAACAATTGTACGCAACTGATTAGTCAGTCATATGTCAATAAGTAGCTGCTACACGTGTAAAAACGAGAATAACAGTCAAATAATCTATGGTGTATTTATAACTATATGAAAAATATCTTCAAAAATTGTGTTTCTTATCAACATCGTAACTAGAATGAGAAACAGAGAATAAAAAACGACTCATATATATCTTTATTTCAGTTGATAAAAAGTTCTTTTTTTGTTGTTCTTTATCTAAGAAATAAAATATCAATTAAATGGAAACAAGACAATCGGATTTTATGAAAAGAATTAAGCAAACAGCTATGAATTTAAAAGAAAATATTGAACAGATTCGAAACATCATTATAGTTTGGCTAATCGATAATATTCTTTATAATAATCCTGATTTTGAAAATACACTTGAAGAAATTCGACAAATTATCAGCGATATATATACATTCACTGATAATGATCAATGTATCGAATTTATTCTAAATATTACTAATTGTAAAGTATGTATGATCACTTCAGAATCAGTTGGATTAAATCTTATACCTTGTATTCATGATATCTCACAAATTGATTCAATTTTAATCGTTTATGACAACAAAATTCAATATGTACAATGGATTAAGAAATGGTATAAAATCAGAAATGTTTGTTTAAATTCATCAAGTATCTGTAAACAATTAAAACAAATAACTCGTCAATACGAACAAAATAATATACCAATGAGTTTTGTAACATCAGGAAAAAGATTAAATCAATTAGATCCATTATTTATGTATACACAACTTATGAAAGAAATCTTATTAACTATTGAATTCGATGATACACATATTAGAGAGTTTGTTAATTATTACGGTGATGAATATGTTGATAATAAGAATCAATGGATTAAAATTAAACAATTTGTAAATAAATATCATGAGAAAGAACCAATATGGTGGTATACAACAGAAGAATTTCTATATGGAACGTTGAATCGTGCTTTACGAATAATGAATGGAGAAGTTATAGTATTGATGGGATTCTTCATTACTGATCTTCATCGACATATTGAAGAACGACACAAACAACAATACAATAGCAATCAGTCTGTTGAAAGTTTTACAGTTTACCGTGGTCAAGGTCTATTAAAGAAAGATTTTGATGAATTAGTTCAATCCAAAGGTGGATTAATATCATTCAATAATTTTTTATCTACCAGTAAAGATCGTGATGTTTCTTTACTTTTTGCTCCACATGATGCAAATAATCCTGATTTAATTAGCATTCTTTTTATTATGAAGATTGATCCTAGTAAATCGACGACATCATTTACTTCAATTAATGACTTGAGCAATTTTGTAGAAGAAGAAGAAGTTCTCTTTTCAATGCACACCATTTTTCGTATAGACAACATCAAACAATCGGATGAAAACGAACAAATATTTGAAGTACATTTGTTACTTACTGATGATACTGACGAAGAGCTATGTATGCTTACTCAATATGTTCGAAAAGAGAATTCTTTTGTGCCAGAAGGATGGCATAGATTAAGTTCACTATTGATTGAACTTGATCAACCTGAAATTGCAGAACGTATTTATAAAGTTTTACTTTCTCAAACAGTTGATGAGACTGAAATAGCATTTATTTATGATCATCTTGGTTCGATCAAACGTTATCAAGGACAATATCAGGACGCATTGCTACTTCATAAAAAAGCTGTGGAAAAGAAACTGAAGTCGCTTCCTTCCATTCATCGTAATATGGGTGTATCTTACATTAATATTGGTATTATACATTCCGACATGGGTGATTATTCAAATGCTCTTTCATCGTTCAAACACGCTCTTGTTACTATACAATTATCACTTCCTTCTAATCATCCAGATGTAGCTGTATGCTATAGTAACATTGGTATGGTATATGATCTCATGGGTGATTATGTCGAGGCACTTTTATGGTATAAAAAGGTTCTTACTTTTCGACAACAATCGCTTCCTTCTAACCATCCTGATCTGGCTGCAATCCACAGTAATATTGGTACAGTTTACTTTAGTATGGGTGATCATTCAAAAGCACTTTCATCACATTTACAAGCGCTTATGATTAGACAAAAATCACTTCCTTCGAATCATCATGTTATGGCTTCATCCTACAATAATATCGGTATAGCGTATCTCAACATCAGTGATTATTCTAAAGCCCTTTCATCATTTGAGCAAGCTCTTAGAATTCGAGAAGAACTGTTTCATTATAACCATCCTGACATAGCTGAATCTTATAACAACATTGGTGCAGTGTATCATACTATAGGTGACTATCCCAAAGCACTTTCATTATTGGAGCAAGCATTGAAAATTCGACAAAATTCATTATCATCCGATCATCCTGATGTAGCTAAAAGTTACTGTAACTGTGGTTTCACTTACTGTAGTATGGGTGATTATCCAAACGCACTTTTATCACTAGAACAAGCTCTAAAAATTCTACAACAATCGCTCTCCTCCGATCATCCCGATATCGCTACATTACACAATAATATTGGCATGGTGTATCTTAACACAGATAATTATACGAAAGCACTCTCATACTTTGAACATGCACTTAAAATTCGACAAAAATCACTTCCATCTAATCATCCTGACGTGGCCGCATGTCACAATAATATTGGTATTCTGTATTCCAATATGGGCGATTATTCTAAAGCACTTTCATCCCAGGAACATGCACTTAGAATTCGACAACAATCATTACCTTCTAATCATCCTGAGATTGCTATATCTTACAATAATATTGGTGTACTATATTATGACATGAAAGATTATCCTAAAGCACTTTTATGGTATGAACGAGCCCTTACGATACAGCAACAATTATTCCCTTCAAATCATCTTGATATAGCTAGATCTCAAAATAATATCGGTATGGTGTATTACTGTATGGGGAAATATACGAAAGCCTTTTCATTATGTTCAGGTGCTGTGAAAACTTTACAACAGACATTGCCATCAGATCATCCTGACATGCAAAAGTATAAGAGAAACGTCGAGAATATTAAAAAGAAGTTGTAATTTTTATTTCCATGTTCGAAAAGGTACACTTTGTTTCCAGTAGTGTCCAACTTGAAAGTTGAATTCAAGTATCAGTTCAACTATTCAGGTATTCCATTTTTTCGTACGAGTTTAATATATGGATGAAAAGCATTGACTTCATCTAGCATTTAACTGATTGTGTCTAGGGGTTCGTTTGAAGTGAAGATGATATCATTTATATATCTATATAAAAAGGAAAGAACAATCAGATGGTTGTATAATCAAAATTATAGATCAAGGACATAGTACGACTCACCCATCATAGATGCCACTCAAAGCTGTTTGGCGAAGAGCAAGTTGTTCTTTTCCCATTTCTACATGTGAATCCCATTGCATCACCAAGTAATTGCCGATAGAATATCTTCTCATATGTAAAAATATTCTTCTGTAAGAACAAGACGAGCTAATTTCCGAATGACATCTAATAGAATATTTTTCACTCATTGATAACCATGTTTCAACAGAAATTCAGTTAAGATCTTGAGAGATTCTTCTTGAGGTAACACCGTATATAAATATGTAGTTGGCTTTAAATAAGCACTTGCAACATATATTTTGAGACGACGAATGACATCAACACCATCAATAATTACAGTTGAACGAGCATGTTTATCAAATATTTGTTGAAGTAGTCGATCAAGGAATCCAGAATTGCCAGTTATTGGTGTATGGATTGAAGATACATCTTGAGGAGTAATGGAATTCCTTCCTAGACACACGAATAAGAGTGGTTAACTTTAGTAAAAGAAAGAACATTCACAAATCACTTTATGTGATTTAGGAACAAAATAGAGATAAGCTAATTCTATTACAATATTTATACATACTTAAAAAATTAGTTCAGTATAATAAAATGGGTGCTACAAAGAAACTAATGAAAAGAAACTCATCAATTTATACCCTAGATATGTGAGGATAGCATAAAGGAAGACAATGAATGTAGATCACCATGGTATGTAATCAGTCTTTGTTAATTCTTATGAAACTATACTTTTTTCGGATTTTTAAAATTCTTTTGATAAAAATTATAGATAGTTATAATGAAAGATTGAGCAATACCCCGAAGAAGATCCATATTTATTCTAGTATCCCGATCACTAATAAAATTTTTAAATCTGATTTCCCTGCCTTCGTTTTCTTTGCGCTTCTTTGGAGCTGGTGCACCACGCATTGACTTTTCAATCTCCATTTCCACTGTATTTCGTTTTTTTTGTATCTGTTTGTTCGTCATGAAAATACGACATGTGACGAGGAGAAAAGGAAGAAAATATGCATATAAGAAGTGAAAAGAAGAATACAGCGAGCAATCATGCTATTACATTATTGAATTTTAAACCTGTTTTCCGTAGTTGCATTTTTATAAAACTTTTGTCGGCAAAATAATTGTGACCCGAATAAAAATAAAAGGTTTTTATATAGCTTTAATAAAAAAGAACATTATAAACCAAGAATACGATTACAAAAATGAAATCATGCATTGAAATCAAGAGCAAAAAGGTGGAAAGGCAAGTCACTCTGTATATTTAAAATAATGTCTGAAGATAATTACTATTTTGGGTTCTACGAGTTTTACACATAAAGAGTATCTTAATACACGATTGAGCAAAAATTGTGCGACATTTTTTTGACTTGTGCAGACATCTCGATTTATGAGTCTAACAAAATATTGATCTCATTTTAGAAGTACATAGAATTATCCACAAATTTCTATAAACTTTAATCTAGAATAAAAGAACTGATCATTTTACAAGTTGCTTAGTATTATTATGCCGACTGCGTTTGCTTCCTAGTCATTTTTAAAAATTTTTTCAGAAAGTTTTCCTAGTTACAAACAGACTCACTATCTCTGATTTGAATATATAGCATATATTCCTTCCGAATCGTTTGTAGGCCTTTAATTGCAATATGTTCAAACAAAAAAATAAGTATTTAAAGATGTCAAATAGATACTCAATCGGCAAGAGGATTCTAAAAACTATTTAGGTATAAAGTATAGTTTAATGAAAAAGATTTACTTCCACAAAAAATAACTAAGAAGTAAACATAGTTGATATGATTATACTAAGCAACCTATAAAATGCTCAGTTCCATTATTCTAGATTAAATACTATATAAATCTATAGATAGTTGGGCCTATCTTTAAAAAGAAATCCACTTTTTGATAGTCTCTTACACCGAGATATATACGAGAGGAAAGAAAGTGTTGCAAAACTGTTGCTTCACTGGATAGACCTCTTTTGTTTGTTCTTCATTCCCATTGACATTTTTATGGCATTTTATTAAAGATAAAGCTTTACATAGACCAAGACATTAGACATTCAATTCGTCTTCATATTTAACTTGAAATTTATTTCAATATTTGTAAAATTAATATGGTATCATTGGTAGAGATAATAAATAATACGACTCTTATCAGTTTCATTATCTTATTAATCATGGGCACAATTGGAAACACGTTGAATATTGTTACATTTTTATCTAAAGATTTTCGAACAAAAGCTTGCATATTATATCAGATTATTTCTTCTGCACTTAATATATGCTTCACTAATTTTTTTATCATTATTTATGTGACAATACAATATTCAGGAGAGAATATCATACAGACGAATCGTCCAATGTGCAAAATATATGGTTATCTCTCGATATGCTCATCAGCAATGACAGCAACTTGCCTTTTCTTATCGACACTCGATCGATGCTTATCGACATCACGAAATGTGCGTTATCGGCAACTGAGTAATTTGTCATTTGCTAAACAGCTTTTAATTATAACAATGCTATTTCTCTTAATTTCAAGTATCTTTTGTCTGATTGTCTATGATCTTTACAATGATATGTGTATATCAGCACCTGGTCTAGGAACGATCGCTGTTATTGTTTATGCAAATATTTTTATTTCTCTGATTCCTCATGGTGGTATGCTAATTTGTGGTATCATTACATCGATACATATGCGACAAATGAGAAATCGTATCGATATTAGTTCTGACGCAGGTAATCCAACACCTGCTGTTCAGAGAATGAATCGACAATTACTGATCCTAATATTTATACAAGCTTCGGTGGAAATAATATTAGAAGTACAACGCAATATTTCAGCTACATACAATTTGATTACTAGTTCAGTAGAGAAAGGCATTGAACAACAACAAATTGAGTATTTTGTTACACAACTGAGCATCATACTTTACACCGTAAAACATGGCATATCTTTTTATATTTATTGTGCTTGCAGTAGTATGTTTCGAAAGAACTGTCGAAAATCTATCAAATCGTTATTTAATAGATGCTGTTGTTTCAATCAACATAATTAGACACAGCACTATAAATAGATGGCCGCGTTCCTTTTTCATGTCTTCTATTTATCCGATGATATCTGTAATGTGTCAATTGACTCTCTCCGTTGTTCTATCTTATTTAGCTTCTCGTCATGTATACGTGTTGTATTTGAATTAAAATACAATAAAATTAGTCAAACAGATATGATGAATAATTGCGGGCAATAATGAATTTATGGGTGTAGTTCTTTTTTTGTTTTCTTCTCACAGTCGTATGCTGCTTTACGAGTAGCTGCCTAATTCGACTTATAATATAAGTGACCAATTCCTAGCACCCTTAGGAATAGAAATAGATTTAGTTTTACTTATACATATATACCCTCACCCTCAAAATGGTAGAATACAACAACTCTCATGATACTTTCCGCTCAGAACAAAGCCGCCCTAATGATTCCATCCTAATAACTCTAAAAATTTGTTCTTATGCCGTTTTAAAGAAGTGAGACAACGGAGTCGAAAAGGACACCACTATCAAAATGATAGATTTTTTATTTCTTCTTAAGAACATTTTCAGACGTAGAGTCTTATCCACACATGTAGTGATTTCAAATGTATAAAATAACAGGATGAATCATAGAATATTAGAGAATATCGACTATTCACTAGTACTTCTTTTTGTTTAAAATTGTATTCCGCTGCCGAGGCGGAAAATTGTGAACATCCGACAAAACACGGAAAAGCAATACGTACACCAAAAGAAATAGTAGCTGTGTCTTCAGAGCTATCGAAATTTTTAATAAGCCAATATGATGTGCAGAGGCGGCGCCAGGATTTTCCGTTAGGTCGGGCGCCGCCCTTTTATCCAACTATATGCACTAAGTATAGTATGAAAGTCAATATAATACCGATATTATTTCATTGATCATGAACGATGCTTTGCAATACTGAACGAAACGTGTGAATTCATGCATTGGGAACTTCACTATTTTTATTTACAACAAATAAACCACTTAACGTAAAAGGATTCTGCTATTTTTATGATTAATGGAGAATCTACCAATGGCTCGTTCGTAATCTACACAACTTTCACGTTCTATGGCCATAATGCTCAAGTCACTCAAGCGTTGATCTGTCATGGTGTTGCGAAGATGAGTTTTAATAATTCTAAGTTTAGAAAAAGGCCCCTAGGTCAACAAATCCGATGCTGGATCCGAGTACGGGATTGATCGACCTGGGAATTATCAGTGTGAAGCTAGCATAAACGAACGATGTGTTAGCTAAAAAACGTTTTTACTAAACATGCTCCGTCCATAAAAACTACGCCATT
>CAJNOJ010000329.1:49380-65275 GCA_905250025.1 Adineta ricciae | reverse complement strand
TAATGGTGTTGCGAAGATGAGTTTTAATAATTCTAAGTTTAGAAAAAGGCCCCTAGGTCAACAAATCCGATGCTGGATCCGAGTACGGGATTGATCGACCTGGGAATTATCAGTGTGAAGCTAGCATAAACGAACGATGTGTTAGCTAAAAACGTTTTTTACTAAACATGCTCCGTCCATAAAAACTACGCCATTCGACTAAGAATTTAATTCTGCATCGAAGGGTGGCACTTTTATTCACGGGACAAACCTTGCAAAAATTCTATCTGGATTATAAATAGACATAAAGGAAACGAACAAAGATATAGATAGAAAGTTTTCAAAAGTTTGTTCCATGAATAAAAGTGTCCCCATTCGATGCAGGGTTAAATCCTCAGTCGAGTGGTGTAGTTTTTATGGACGGAGCATGTTTAGTAAAAAATTTGTTAGCTAGCACATCGTTTGTTCGTGATAGCTCTTTCGCGCTAGCTTCACACTGATGAATAATATTGATGCATGGTGTAATAATATCAACAGATTATTTGCCTATATAACTGTTTCAATTTTAAACTGTAACAGCTATCAAATTAAGCTCGCAAGACGTGATTGTAACATCATTTTTGAATTTCGGTTCGATCCATCTGTTGTTGTTTGTCATGAGAGTGATGCCACAATCCCGTTATACCCGGTATTCATCCGAAAGCAGACAATTAACTATATTACCGTATGCAGTTGACTCGATCTTGAGGGTGTGAGGGTTTCATTGTATTCATTCTTTATTTTTTTCAACAATAATTTCTACTCATGTTTATTGCGATACCTATGAGCGTCTGAAGGAATATAGCGAATTTGATTTATCTCATCAGCTTTAGCAGTTTCCGCCGATTCCGTATAGCAAACTTTCTGAATTTCCCAGCGTGGAGAATTTCCCGGAAACCGCTATAACGCATTAAATCGTCTGATAAATAAGAAGAACTATAATTGTGCACAAATTCATTTTTATTAAAAATGTAAGATTTATATAAAACAGCTAGAAAAAATTTGACCATAGTTCTCAAAATAATTTGTAAAATTAAGATCAATGAGGATCATTTTCAATAGTGAATTACATTATTGATTTTTTTGTATTTCATACTTGTTCTTTTTCTTTTTTCTACAGTAGATTGACATCGATGAAAGATACTCATTTCTATCAAATTTTAATGCATTGTCACACTTATTTTCATATTGAATCATGGAACAAAAATGTTTGATGCGTTTGAATTGAATCATTTTTCATACTTTAACAAGTAAGATAGTCGATGCATTTAAAGTGAAGAAGAATTTAAAAGAGAGAGAAATATTTATTCATTTGCTTCAATTAAATAAATGAACAGTTATTCGTTCTTATAAAGAAGTAAACATACTGAATTTCAACTTGTTTATATTCGTCTATCTTTCTTCCTTTTTCAATCAATATCGAACGATCATTTTTCAAGACTTATTTCTGTATCAACAACAGTCAGCTAATCACAGATCCTAAAATGCCGTAAGATCTGCTTTTTCTTCCGTTGGAACGAAATTTGAAATATTTACAATATTATATTTTTATTTGTTAATTTTAGAGAAAATCGTATTGTAATTAACAACATTAAATGACGTATCAATGTATAGAACACGTAGTACTTCCGATTATTCCCGATTGGGATGGTCTGATATGAAATTTATCTATGGTTGAATGAGACCTTTTATTCTAGGAAATAAAATCGAAAAAAAAAATTTTTGCAGCGCGATATGCATAGAGTGAGAGTTCCCTGTGGCGGGTTCTCTCTTAAATTAAATTAGAGATAAAAAAAAGAAAGCAAACAAATAATATTAAGTCAATCGAATATCAAATTGTAGGATTCGATGATTATAAGAGTCTGCTATAAGAAGATTACCATCACCATCGAATGCCAAACCTTCTGGACCATTCAATAGTTTTGTAGTGTTTCCTAAATCGGGTGAATTACCAATAATAACATCTCCATGTGATGCGCCATTGTACCATCGCATCACTCGATTATTCCAATGATCAGCTACATAGACTGTACCGAACAGATCGACGACTATTCCTGCTGGACAATTCAATTGTGTGAGATTGTTTCCGATGTCATTGTTACCAGCTACGACAATACCTTCTTCCATATCTTTCTCCCATTTCATTACACGATCATTCCAAGAATCTGATACATACACAGATTGATCTCGATCAACAAAAACATATGTCGGATGATTGAGTTGATTGAGATGATTACCTTGTCCATTGCCACCAGCGACTACCGTTCCTTCTCTATCATTATTATTATATCGTCTCACTTCATGTCTTTCTGTATCTGAAATGTAAAGTGATCCTTCGTCATCCATAGCCAATCCACGACATCTGATATTGTCTTTAATTATCTGCAGGTCAGTACTGCTTCTAGGACACCATTGCAACACTCGTCGATTCTTATAATCGGAAATAATAAGACGTTTTGATTCTATGTCACAAATTACATCTGAAGGTTCAGACAATTGATCATATTCATATCCATTTCGATTTTTATCAATTAATATTTGCAAACTTTTTGTCCTTCGGTTTAATAGCATAATACGATGATTCAAACTATCAGCAATCAAGATACTTTGATTATCGCGGCTCATACACAGACCTTGAGGACAGTAAAGTTTATCCATCGTAGATTTATAATTCTTACCACCGGCAATGATAAGACCGGTATATTTCCATTTTGCATTGTGTGCAATATTGGGTGTTCCTACAAGACAAATATATTTTATATGTTGAACAGTTTGACTGAACTTAACATGAATTTGAAATTAAATTTATGCTGTAGATAGTCATATTGGAGAATATGATTTACCAACTGCTGAAGCGGACTTGTCTTTTTTTAAAAATATTATCCTCAAAATACTATGACCTTCTCTGAAGTCAATAAAACAAAGAATCAGACTTACTAACTCTACTATTTGTATTTATCATCATTTTGTTGAGGTAGACTGGTTCATGTTGCTTTATTCCATTTATAGTTAACGGTTCCTGCATCTGATTGCTTTCTGTTAACACGTCGTTCGTTATGAGTTGGAAAAGATCTCGAACATCGATATTTTCTTTAGCGATATGTTTCAGTAATTTTTTACTAAATAAATCATCACGAGATGTTTTATTAGCAGCACAAGATAACTGGATCAATGTTCTTTCAATTGGTTGAATTTCATATAGACCTCTACCTCCATATACACCTAAACAAAAACAAAAATTGTCTTATAGAGTCATTAACAACATGACTTACCACGTGATTCTGATTTACCGATTCGCCAATACGGTTTACAACAGTCCAAAATACATACAGTTGTATGCGATGAAGTTTTCTCTAGTAGACGCTGAAATATGCTGTCAAAGTTACAACCGATGTCCAGAACATCTCTATCAGTATATATTCTATCATCATAAATAGGTATTAAATAATTTTGCTTGTTAACTTGATTAGCATGACCAGAATAGTAGAACGAAACTAAATCATTATCTTTGATGTTTTTAGCGAATTTTTCAACATTTCCCAATAACTCTTCGCTTGTACGTACATCAATATATAGTGTAATTTTAAAATTAAGTCGTTTGAGAATAGTTGACAGTTCTACAGCATTGATAATAGATTTACTTAATTGATTGTTCGATCGATGGTAATTTCCATTACCAATAATCAGTGCTAATTTTTGATAATTATGTGAAGTCTTTGCAGAACGTTCCATAGTAAATCTATATCTATAATAGGATATGTAAAATAATCTTTGTGATTCGAAAGAAAACAAAACTAATTTGATTTTACAAAACGATGGTATGGGAGATGCCGAGAACGACTTGGATGATAAATCTAATGAAGTTAAACTTTATCTTAAAACAAAATAAATTACCGAAATCATTCTTTGTGACACTGTTTTTGTTTATTTATTTATTGTATAATTTGAAATAGATTTATAGTGTCAAACAAGACAGGACAAGAATACAGGTTATCAAAAAAAATCTTTTCATCTTCTAAATGTAGCAAAGTTTTAAATAAATCAAAAACGAGACCGAACTTTATTCATTAACTTTATCTGATTCTTTTTTTTAACAGATGAGAACATTTCAACGAACTATATATATTTGTAGAAACAAAAAAAAAATTTTTTTTTCAATTTAATCTGATTTGATTGTTTAGTGATGAAAAGATGCCTATGCTACAAGGCCATACGAAAGGAAGAAAAATCCATTTACGTGATGATCAAGGGAATTTTTTCACTGTTTGTAAAGAATTAATGGATTCTGTTTTCTCTCATTTGTGTACAGTAGTTGGAACGTACAAGGTTCGATTTGTTTTGTTATGCCATTTCTGACATATCCTGAGAGGGAAAATGAATACAAGAGATCATCACCCTCAATTGGCTATAATTCCAAGGTATTTCTGTCTTACATAAAACTAGATGCTTAAAATTTGGCAATGAAGAAATAATCCAATCTTTTCCATCTTCAATAGATCCTTGAAGAAATCGAATAGTCTTTACATTATCTAATGTAACACTTGTTTTTTTCCGATGATGAGTTATCTGTTAGAGTTTTAGGAAAGGCGTCATAAGAATCAAATCTAATTAAAGTTAACTTAGGCATTTTCATTTTGAGTTCTTTTTAGAAAATTTCTATCATATGTACATCCTCTAGACAATTGAATAGATTTGATTTTAGACCATATTGGAGAATTTGTCTGTAAAATTTCACAATTATTTTATTTAATTTCACTAAAATCTTGAAAACAATCATAAATATTATTGAAATAAAATGGTAATGTATAAATACAATCACCATGCATTCCAAAACCAAGAAATAAATATTATTATGAAATGTAAATGAAGGTTGTTTAGTCTAGAGATGAAATGTTTTCAATTCTTTCATTGATTTCAAGAATTGTCGAAGTTGTATACTTTCAAAATTTTATCTTCAAAAATAGAATTGAAGAAATGGATTAGGAAAAATCTTTTCTTGTTTGATTTTTAATGAAGACAAATTTTGAAATAAATCATTTTCAATGATATATCTTAGTTTTTCTTCTGACAAGAACTGAACACGTAACCTACATAAAATCCTCAACTCAGGGAACAGAGCCGCTGATCACCAATTCCAATCAACCACGTCCACAAACCCACCTCAAAAGAACCAATCGACAGCCCCCACTCGCGGTCATCCAAGCGCCCATACTTTCACCCGAGCCTCCCCCCCCCCTCATGCACATACCTCCACCCATAGTTTCGCCTAAGACCCCCACCCTCACCCTCAAGTTCTGAGTCTAAACACGATTGTGTTGGACATGAAACTTAGATCTCTATCGAATAATGTCATCGTTCAGAATGATTACCTAATGAAGAAAATCAGCACGCGCATGTCACCTCCTTACCCTCTAGATATTACTTCTCCAGTTAGGCTGAGTCTAAAGATAAATGTGTTCTATTTAAAACTTTGATTCTCTATCAAGTGAAATTGTTTGTGAGGGTGATGATGGAAAGAAACGGTTCCATAACCTCACTTTCATCCTCATCACACAGAATATTGCATTTTATGTATCATCGATCTGAGATAAAAATTGAAAGAACGAGTTTTATTCTTGCCTACTTTGTTAAAGACACTCAGAGAGAGAGTACGTGCAGTTTTCGAGCAAAATTCAAACGATGAGCTTGGTGTTGGATCAAGCAAGAGCCCTATACACCCGATACTGTGCAGCTGTTGCGCTATGCGTCGAGAAAGGTTGGCTTGATTACGAAGCGCTTGTTGCTCAGTATTGGACCGAATTTGGTGCCAATGGAAAGCAAGTACACATGCAATTTCTATGAGAGCTCTGTTTTTTTTGTCATATTTTTATTGAGGAATATATCAGTGAGCGATATTCTCGCTCATCGCGCTAATTACAAGATAACTCGTTTTTTTTATGACAAAATAGTTCAATTTCTTCGCAATAATCGAATGAATTCACGACGAAATTCACTAAAGGTAATTAGATAGATAGGAAAATCTAAGATAGGCGATGTATATAAAAGCGTATCAAAGCTATTTATGATACGACGACCCAAAATAGTTTCAGAAAGATTATTATAAAAGAATCCATAACAAATTGATGTTGGCGTACGTGCTAAAATAAAAACAAGACTCGTACTTATAAGTGCTATTGAAATGGATCGATGTGGAATTTTTGAATTTTGTATTGTGGTTATTTGTCGTAATTTTCCTAAATGATATACTGAAATTGAACTGAATATCATCATAAGTATAAATGGTATAATACTATAAATAAATATATGTATTTTATCATATAATGGATAAACTTGATAGAATTTTGAATCCATGTTAACTTGACCATTTTCATCTTTATAACAAACAAATATGAAAAAATGTAAATTATAAAGAGTAAAAACTCCAATAATACAAGCGATGATAATTAAAACACTTTTTGATCGATTAAACCAAGTATTTGGTTGTGTGCGACTTAAAAATAAATATCGATCAAAACAAATAAAAACATGTAACCATGCCGATACTTGAGTTGTAAAATAATTAAGAAATGAAAAAATCTTACATGATGCAACTGTATATGAGGAAAATAATGTAAAACCTTGTACAAGACCTAAATAATTGTCAAGATTCCATCCATATAATCCAAGAAAATCAATTAATGCTAGTACACGCATATAATGTATTATTGGACGTACTTTTGTGTTTTGAAATGCTGGTCGATATAAGACAATGAATGTTATTAATTTGAAGACTGAACCAAGAATAATCATAGATAAACTATGATAACCCAAATACCTAAGATCACTTAAATATGAAGATGTTTCTGTAATATTGGACATATTTCCATTATTTGTCATGATTGTATTATCGATCTTCAATATTTTCTCTAAAAAAGAAGATGGTTTTCCATGTTCTTTATAAAATTATGAGAAAAGAACCGTTCTTACAATTTCCACCGTTATGCATCTATGTAAAACATCTAAGTTGTTTTCAAATCAAATAATCAAAATAGACGAACCAAGGTAGTAGATTGATGTGACAATTTAGCGATGAAAGAAATTATTATATAATTGAAGCATAAAAAGGAATTATAAAGAAGAAATATAATGAATGAATGAGATGTTAAAAATATCTTGAAGATCAGAATAACCTTCTATTTAATCAACATTCGTCTAATGAATATTATAGTAAAGAAAATAAACTATCATTTGATTAAATTTAGATAAATACAAATTGTTTCATTGTTTTTTATTCGTTTTTCAGTTGAACTTCGTTAGAGCACGGGATATTCGATACAGTCAAATGATAGATAACGCTCGTCGAGAATGACTCGCATTACCCTCGACTGAAAAGATCAATGGAAGATATAACAAGTTATTATTGTATTTTTCTTGATTCTGCGCAAGAAAGCATCCTTTTCAATGTGAAGTTTGTTTGTTTTTCAATTGGAACAAAACACGTTAAGGATATAACCCAGGTCGAACAATCCGGCATAGAAACGGCCGGTTCCGTGGTATTTCGGAGATTTCATGGAAGCAGTATTCCGGTTGAACGGATCTGGTGACCGGATTCATCTAGTTTGGCCCGGAACCGACAGGAACATCTCAGAACTGGTAGCCGGATACGGTCGTCTCATTTCTCCATTGAATTCCTGGCATTTTCCGAGCGGATTCTGCCTGGAACCGGCAAGTTTCCTCAAGGATTTCGTCGGAAATTCATGGAATCCTGCTTCCAGGAACCATTGTCCTGGGAATGAGCAACTACATGAGAGAAGAGAAATAAAATGTATTACCTTTAACTACTCTTTAAACAAGGAAATAATGAGTATAAACGAGTACGAATAAGAAATGTGAAACAAAAAAAGTATTTTATAGTACAGTTGAAAAGAAAATTTGCACTTATATTACGGAAAGTAACGTTCATCCTTCGAATTCGCCGACCCTTTTCTGAAAGAATTCTTCTGGTGCTGAACATGTTCAAACGGTTTGAAAAACGCATAAGACACTGCGATTGTCACTAGTCCTCAGATGAATCATGACACTGTGTCACGCATTGTAGTTCATAGAAAGCAAAGATTGTTCTTTTTTTCATGAAACGAACC
The DNA here is from genome assembly GCA_905250025.1 of Adineta ricciae. Classification (NCBI taxonomy): domain Eukaryota; kingdom Metazoa; phylum Rotifera; class Eurotatoria; order Adinetida; family Adinetidae; genus Adineta; species Adineta ricciae. The sequence goes on along the minus strand of CAJNOJ010000329.1, from coordinate 57,137 downwards.
AATCAGGCATTTGTCAGTGAGTAGTTGTCCAGTGTGAGCTGTGTTTCACAGCTAGCCGTTGATACATAATAAGGATTTGTGATTTTTTCATATACAAAAGCATCTTGTTCATATTGAGTCGGTTTTTAATCGAAACTTGTCAAAACTGTGTGATTTGCAGTACATATTTTATTGTTTTCTTCAATTTAGAAAGTTGACAATCCGCAGAGCTTACTCTCGAAGCTCGAAGAAGTATCAATCATGTTTCTTCAAAACTTTTATACCTGCGATAATCCCTATGTCGTCAAACAATAATAGTAACGTAGTTGGCCGCGTAGCCGCAGTATGAGAGAGAGTAAGTGCAGTTTTCGAGCAAAATTTAAACGATGGGCTTGGTGTTGGATCGAGCAAGAGCCCTATACACCCGATACTGTGCAGCTGTTGCGCTATGCGTCGAGAAAGGTTGGCTTGATTACGAAGCGCTTGTTGCTCAGTATTGGACCGAGTTTGGTGCCAATGGAAAGCAAATACACATGCAATTTCTATGAGAGCTCTGTTTTTTTTTGTCATATTTTTATTGAGGAATATATCAGTGAGCGATATTCTCGCTTATCGTGCTAATATCCCATGCGTTGATCAAGATCTTACGACTACTGATCTATATGATTGGAACGAAATGACTTTTCTATTAGCAGCTCAGAAATACTATTGGAAACCTGGATCAGATCACGACTACCATGCTTACACAATTGGATTTCTAGTTGATGAATTAGATTCGGACTTTTACGTAAGAATACCTAATGACGAAATTGAAGCACCTGTTGCTCCTCTCATTATAAAAGAAATAAGATAATCGATAAGTTGAGCAGCGCTTATTGATAAAAACTTCTATTCTGCTTTAAGAATAATGCAGTCGGTACCAATCTTCCTCCGATAGTGCCAATTGTGGCGACAGCTATCACATGCAACGATGCTTTTCCTATGCAATCAGCCAATAGTGAGAATTATGTTTTCAATGATCCTCGACTACATTATGCCGTCTTGCCCGCTGTTAACGGTGTTTCAAATGTTCATACGAGAATGTAGCACATGGGAACGAAGTCGATCAAGCCATCTTTGGCATAGTATCAACATTTGCAAGAAGTGGGTTTCATTTGTATGATAATCTTTTCAATGTACTGAGCGAAGATACGTTTGGTTATAAAGGTGTAGTTGTCGTAAAATCAGATCCGAAATACTTTGTCTTTTGATATGCTAGGTATGGGTGGTAGTCTCCCGTGCGCTTCTTCTTCATACCATTTAGCGTTTGCTCATATATGTAATCAGTTGGACGTAAATATGTTGGCGATTGATCCACGAAGTATGCGGTTTTTCAAACCAATCAAAGATATTCTCAAGAAAGAAAACTGATTTCATGTCTACTAGTAAGAAATCCCTATTACTCTATTGACTGATCTTTCTCTATACTTTGATGATGGTTATGGTATAATACAATCGTTAACAGTTTGGAAGAAGGGTAGTTCTACTAATTCTCATCGTCGTAGTAATAAATAACAAAACTATTCGAAAATAAGGCATTGTTGTGAGCAATTGAGTATGATCCATGTGAAATAAAAACATTCTTTTCTTCGGTCTTAGCGACGCCTGTCATAACAAACGGTATTTCAAATGTCCATGAAGGATATAAACATCAATATTTGTGTTTGTCATACCTGAGTGCACGTATTGAAGGCCTTTTCTTTTTATCGATGTCTCTTCGAAATCAATTACATATTTACACTACAATATCAACGTTTTGACTCGCACACATTTTCAACAAAAATTTGAATAACAGATCGTTTTTCATTGGTAAGTACTTTAGCAATAAGACGAAGTCGATATTTATATTATAATCTATGAATAATACAAATGAATAGGCACACACGCCAATTGACTTGTGTGTAACCAAGAAGCATTCAAGAGAGTGCCAATGATATCTATTATTCTTAGCTATTCTAGATTATTTATTAATTTCTTGGTTCGACGTTAATAAACACAGAAGAACTCTATTTGACGCATTTCATCCATTGCCCAACACGAACCTTCATAAATGAGCCGTCAGAATGTTCCCGATAGAGTTGTACACGCCAAAGGGTTCGTTGTGTACAACTTTATTCTTTGAGAAAAGAAGTAGGTCGATTTGATATATTTCTTATCTAGTATCGGTGCTTTTGGTGTATTCGAAGCGACCGATGATATTTCTGACGTCTGCAAAGCCAAGGTGTTCAAGGTGGGTCAAAAGACTCGTGTTCTAGCTCGTTTTTCACTTGGTCGTAAGTAGATGACAAATGTTTTATTGATTGACGTATTAAATGTAAGTCTGTTTCCTTTCTAGCTGACAGTAGCGGCCCCGTTGACACAATTCATGAAGCACGTGGTTTTGCAGTCAAGATGTACACTGATGAGGGTATACTCTTTCATGGATTGAAATAAAACCATCAATATATTATCTATGACAGGTATTTGGGATTTAGTTACTACCAGTTCGCCTGTGTTCTTCATTCGAAATCCGATTTTAGTACGAATTTGTTGTTGTTGTTGTTGTCATCGTTGTCAGCTATATTTCATTCGTTTGCTTTAAGTTTCCTGAATTGGCTCGTGCGCTGAAACGTAATCCGCAAACAAACATGAAAGATCCCAATGTATACTGGAACTTCATAGCGAATCATGTTGAAACTGTGCATCAAGCACGTATAATCGCATTCTTTAAATTCTTTTCTTTTGTCGACGCTCATCAATGTAGATCATTATGATTAACTCTGACCGTGGCGTACCCGACAGCTTTCGATTTATAAACGGATATGGTGCACATACATTCAAAATGATCAACAATAAGAATGAATATGTCTGGGTTAAGTTTCACTTTCGGGTAACTATCCAGTAACCACCATTTGTAATGCATTTAACCTGTTGATCGTATTTCATTTCGTAGTGCGATCAGTGCATCCGGAGCGGAGGTACGAGAAAAGTGAAACTGATGCCAGGCGAACATCCAACTTTGTCGGAAGCTGATTTATCCGAGGCAATCGCTGCAAAGAATTATCCCAGTTGGACACTGTACATTCAAGTAAGTCATTTGCCACATGTTTTATACACACGTACGTTACTTTGAGCGCCATAAGGTCATGACTGATGAGCAAGCCAAATTGTGTCCATTTAATGCATTTGATATGACGAAAATATTCTCGCACAAACTATACCCTTTACGTAAAGTGGGTAAACTAATACTAAACGAAAATCCGACTAATTACGCTTCTCAAATTGAGCAAGCGGCTTTTACTCCTGCCAATTTACCGCCTGGTATCGATGTATCGCCTGATCAAATATTGCGAGTATGCACTTCGAACATGCTGCATAGCACAGGCAATCAGATAACTCTTTTTTAGATGCGTATATCTGCCTACATCGATGCGCAGCAACGTCGACTCGGCCCAAACAGTCGACTCATTCCTGTCAATAATCCAGAAACGAATCATAATTTTCGAAAAGGTAAATCTCAGCATACTAATTTCATTCAAACATTATAGACTACCTTACAGTACACCCTGACAGTCTTAATAATGAACAAGCAGTGGCTAAACACAATGCTCATGCTGGACCTGGAAATATGCCCTTTGAAGATGATTTTTACCAACCACGTAACTTCTATCGAGTACGACTTTGATTCCTTTTATATTCTAAGAAAATACGGAATAATTTTCTGTTTGTAGCATGTGTTGGACAGCCAAGGTCGTGCGCATTTGATCAACAATATTGCCCGAAGTTTATCACAATGTACTGACAAAAATGTCATTCAGCGTACGTTGAATCTTCTATCTAACGTTGATATCGATTTTGGACGTGCACTAACAACGAAAGTGAATGGCTAACGAAACGTATTCGATTCGATTTTTCAAAATAAAAAAACTTTCATTTTATAGATTTTGCTTATACATAATCACTATTGAACAGTAGTATTTATTATTATAATTAATTATTTAAATATAGAAGATGCATCCACTGACACGCCAAGCTTGACTCAAACTTTCAATGTAAGCGCGTGCCAATAAGGTTTGTTAATTGAGATGAATGTGTTTTAATCCACCATATAATAGATGATTTTTGAAAGGCTTGTCTGTAAATCGATGATGGGTAAATGAAAAGTGGGAAAAAAGTCATATGGGAAATATATGAGAAAAAGTAACTAGTATTGCAATTCACGACAAAGCCAATAATAGGTTGTGGTAACGAGGAAACAGTCATTAAGAACGATCCGAGACATTGTTCTTTTAGTTTTTGTATTTCGTTGTACACGCAAAATAATAATACATTCTCTTTCTGCAATTTTGATTTACTTTTCGACACTGTATAAATTAGTTTGCCGATTGAATAACTATTCAGAAAAAACGGAATGAGATGGTGAATAAAAATCAACATCATGAATAAAAATATCTATGTAAAACGGAGAAAGTGTGCTGAGAGGCAAAGGCAAATATGAATACTTTTTGTTTGATGTTAGGACGTCGAACAGCATTAGTTGGCACTTGCTTAGATTGTCGAAGGCGGAGAATATTAATGTATGCTGTTGACCATTTACTTATAAATGTAAACGCATTAATTGTATAGGATGCTGATTTACATAAAATATTATTGACCTTAGATGAATTATTCAAACGGATATAAATTATTTGTACGACAAGACTAAGCAGCATTATTTGATTGGCAATACACGTGAATGTGAGAATGTAAACAAGAAATCTACGAAGAAGTGTTGAGTGTAAGAGAGTTATTATTGAAAATAGGTTACTTAGTAAACCAATAGAAAACATGAGAATCGATAAAATTAGATAGATTCTTGCCGATGTTGATGAAATATTTTCTACTGACTCACTCTCGTCCGTCTGATCGTTTTATGCTAATAGAGTTTCCATAATGAATAGCCAAATTGCGCTATTCTGTATTGACATAACGAACCATAAGAGCATTGTTGACATTGACATACATAATTAAAACGATTTTTCAATTTATTCCGATAAATACACAAACCACCATTTAAGCCTGAAAACTAAAGAATTCAATCAGAAAGATCCTTCAATAAATTCCTTACAAAATTCGCATTGATCATACTGAAAATCGTATTTATAGCAAAGTGCTGACCGATGCTTGAAATCACATAAGCACATATATAATTGTTCATCATAAAAACACCGAACGTCAGAATTTCGACATGCCTGATGATATCGCTTCAAAAATAGTATTAAATTAATAATTGAATCGTAGCTACGTTTATCCGATGGAGCCAAATTATCAAGTTCTCGAACATGAAGACATCGATTGGTTTCATTAAATGTATAAGTGTCCATGTCTGACAAATGATAAAAACGTTGTGCAAAGTCAAATAAAAGATAAATACTATAATTTATAAATGATCCCCATAATGATATGGCGAACTAATTGTTGCATTGAGCATAGCCACAACGTATTGATTGGAGATAACTAATTCATTTGAATACATATTTCGGTAGTTGATATGCAACGTCATTGCTATTGCTGAAGAAAAGGGTGAGAATATTCGCATCGGTCTTGTTTTCAATTCACACCTATTGCAAATAGAAAAAGTGACATGTCCATCAGTTCTTTTCGACTTATTCGATTCGATTCACCTGTTTCCGAAAAAGTTCGTCGGACACCAGCAAATATAATCTATAAAAGCATCGTCATAAACATCTACTAACACGAAATACGTAATTCCATTATTTAAACATGATTTGCTTGACGAAAGACCATACCGATTAATCGGACAAAGACACAGAAAATCTTTATATTGATCGATTCCATTATAAAACGTTGCACTGCCAATGACATGACAGTTTTAAATATGAATTTCACAAGAATTTATCATCGAATTCGAACATGATTTCGAACGTTTTGGATTTAGTATGATAACGAGACGAAAAGTTCGTAGAAATGGATATTTGATTGGATGACGATGTACACTGTATAGTTTAACTAGATTTTGACCAACAGTGAAGACGAAACCGTTGTTTTGTTTTTAACGGTCATGCTGTCCAATCGAATGATAGTTTCATATGATCAATTATTCTATGTTGATATTGAGGAGATATTACGACTCTTATACTGTTGAAGTTCTCTATTGCCGGATTGAGCGCCATGAGCTTGATGGACATAGACAAACAAATTGTAATGTTCTGGATCTTATCACTTCAATTGGTATCCCACAATCACAAGCCCAGACAAACTGATCATCAATAGTATAATCATAGTCTTCGTTGTCGGACTTCGTAATTTTAACAACAGCTTTCTTAGCCTTCGTCGAATATTTATCTTTCGAAGTTACTGGAGCATGACATGTTTGTTCATCGGAGCCATACCGAGGGCATTCTTTAAGTTTATTGCAGCGAGTACTTTTCCTTTTGAACAGGCTGGATCGTGAAAATTTGCATTTGGTCCTAGATATACATAATGCACAATCAAATATTCCTGGCTTGCAATAGCGTTTAGTTAATAGATTCGCGGGATGCTGACAGTATCTGTTGGATTCATCTTGACCTCCTAAACAATCAACTTTTCCATCTGCAAGCAAATGATGCTTCATCTTAATGTCGATCAAGTTCCATGTTGTGACATTTTGACACACCCATCGATAGCATTCCATTCATCATCGCAAATACTACGCGGGGGAATACAATTCCCATTTTGTAATGCTGTATCATTTCGATCATATTGGCTCCAGTTCGGTGGACATTTCATCGATGCCATATGGCGCGCATGCCAGAAAGAATTACAAAGATCTTGATATTTGAATGTGAATTCATTATTAACTAAAGTCATGTCGTTAGCTTGTTGAAGTAGTTGACAACCTGCATCATTTGCTTCTGCACATGGGATAGATTTCCAGTTAACCTGTTGGTACTCCTCATCTGAACCATCAGCACAGTCCGCTTGCCCATTACCTATAACTCCGAAACTTAACTAGTTAATTCAAATCTATCTGTTCAAAATACTGGCACTCATCGATCAGATGTAGCATAATCTTTTCTGGAACAGTTTTACACTGATATCGATCGTGTAGAAACACATCATTATCATTGATTTGGACGTTTTCATCTGACCCATCTAGACAGTGTAAATAGCCATCTAACAGTCGATATTTTGAAATACACCGAGTTGAATTTGGGCATTGATAAAAATTCTGAGGATGTCCTTCACACGGGTTCGTTTTTAATTTTATTCCGAATAAACCATCGAATGGGATGGACCTATGTCGGAAAGCATTGGCGAAAAGAAGTGTGGGTATTTATAAATCGGAATCAATTTATCTGTAGTTTTACATTTTTTCGTTAGTTCATGTTTTATATCAAACGGTTGCTGATGCGAAATTTCCTTCTTTAATCTGATGTAGAGACGGATTAAGTCAGCACAAGGTAAATGTTCTTCACAGTTCATAGACAGAGTTTGATAACATAGCTGTTGATCTAATTTCAATTGCTCACCGCTGCCGTCCAAGCAATCAAATTGTCCATCGAAGAGAAGCTCTGTCATACTTGATCTGTACAACGCTTCAAATGTAATTTTACGCTCACTGCGAAGAGAACATTGCGCTGCTTTTGTGAAACACGATCTGAAAGAGAGTGTTGAAGTGTGTAGGGGCAGAAATTTGGACCCAGCGCCCCCCCGCCCCCCCGCGGGGGGGCGGCGCGGGGGAAGCCCCCGGCGCGCACGCGGGCGGGCGCCGAAAA
>CAJNOJ010000329.1:0-49280 GCA_905250025.1 Adineta ricciae | reverse complement strand
TCAGGTGGGCGGATCCGGTAAGACCCGATCGGACCCAGGATCGGATTTGTTGACCTGGGTGCCAAAAATTTTTCAGGGGGGCAATTGCCCCCCCCGCCCCCCCCCCCCCTCTGGCCCGCCGATGCGGCAATGCTCGAATGAGCCGTGGACTGTCTCTTAATATTTTTTCAAACTAGCTTATTTTATATTTAATTTGGCGTCGCTAGCCGAGGCATTTAACGCATCAGAAGATGATTTCGACTAAGAAGAATCAACCGTCAGAAGACGTTTCAAATGTTGCTGACTCGTCGACTTCTTCAGACACATCACTGCCAACAACATTGGACTTGTACCGGATTTTTAACGATACCGGTGATATATCATCAAATTCACGGAGTATTTATAATTATTTGGCTGAAACGTTTCCATGGGAAGATTGGACTTTAATGAATTACGGTTTTTTAAACAAAAATACTGATATGAAAAAAATTAATGTAACAAATATCAATCACAATACTGCTTCATACTATTCGATTCTACTATATGCTGCTGTTGTTGATGATATTGTCTTACAAAACTTGGATGTGCTTGAAGTTGGCTGTGGGCGTGGTGGCGGATGCGCATGGATATCACGCACATTAATGCCACATTCTATACTTGGAGTCGATTATTCAGAGTCTGGAATCGAACTCTGTCAGAAGATTCATTCGCACATACCGAATCTTCGTTTTGAACAGGGAAACGCCGAGCATTTATCGTGTCTGAATGATTCATTTGATGTTGTGATTAATGTCGAATCATCACATTGTTACCCATCAATGGAACGCTTTCTAAGCGAAGTTTATCGCGTATTAAAACCGGGTGGATATTTTTTATGGGCGGACTTCAGAGATTCTGGGCAAGAAAATGTAGTTCTTGAACAATTTAAAACATCTGGTTTGGAGATAATCGAACAGGTTGACATTACCGAAAATGTCGTTTTAGCATTGCATAAAACAAGAGAAGACAGGCTCAATTTCTTAAAACAACTACCAAAAGAACATCAAGAAAAATTTGAAGAATGGCTTGATAATCCATCATTGAAAAATAATTACGCATTTTATTGGCGTTATAAATGCAAGAAAGCACTTGTACCATTATTATGCTGTGCATAACTGTAACAGATAACGAAAAGACTACGGTTAATATAGATTTTTCATAAAGGACTTATCGTAATTACCGTGAGTAGAAACTGCCATAATAGATTTCGAACTTGTTAGAGTTCATTTTCAAATGGCTCAACTCTAAATCTTGCTTCTTATCATTATTTCAATGCGAAAAAATAAAAATAACAATAAAAAATAAAAATCTATAAATTAAGTATTCTGATATAAGTAAAATTCACACATTCCAATAAATGCAATATATGAATTTCTCCTATATTGACCCGTCAACAAATCCGATACTGGATCCGATCGGATTCCTGGAAACGAAATTGCATTGGAATCCGACTAGAAAAATCCAGGAAATCCATGTTTCGGATCCGAGACGGACGGAATCTAATGCGATTCCGTCACTAGGATTTCATCGGATCTGTCGAATTCCTGTAGGATCTGATAAAATCTTATATTGCACCCGATGGGATCCGAGTATGGGATTGTTCGACCTGGGGATACCCATTCCGTTAGCAGTGGTGAGTAGAAGCTGCCATAATCGATTTCGAACTTGTTAGAGTTCATTTTCAAGTGGCTCAACTCTAAATTTTGCTTCTTATCATTAGTTCAATGCGAAAACATTAAAATAACAACAAAATATCAAAATTCATTTAAATGATGAGGAAATTGTGAAACAGTGTGTACTCACTATACTACTGATATTGAGTGAAAAGGCAGATGAAATGGGTTTGTTTGTGAAAGGGAAGAGGATGTAAGCGTTGGCTGTTTCATGATGTCATAGGATTGCAAATTGAAGAATTTGTGTTTTGTGAAACATTAATACTGTTATTTGATGGACAGAATTTGATTGAGAAATAATTCTTTTTAATTGATGTTATTTCCTCAATTTGATTCATGTTTCTAAAAGTAAAATAAACGTAAGAAGGCGTAAGCTCATCTGAATTTAATATAAAAAATGGCTTAGAGCTTTGAATGGATTCAATGAAATAAGCTGTATTTTTTGAAGAAAGTTCAGTTTTATTTTGAGTTTTGAAATTATTTATACGAATCGTTCGTTGATAGTCGATGATCTGTTAGATTGAATGATGCTGATAAACGGAATTGTTTCATATAATTTGCACGTTCAATCATGTGTTGTCGACGATTTTTGATAGCTGCATTCACACGTTTCTGATATTGAGATGTAGTTTGCATATATTTGTTTCGGATGAAAAACTTTTTCTGTTCTTTTTGTATAGTTGTTTGGATTTGTTCAAGCTCTTTTTGAATAACATTTTTCTTTAAAGCTATCAGTGTTTCCATTGTACTCGATAAAGTATAAGTTGATGTGTATCATGTTGATGGATCATTGAGTTTTTGAATATTTGTATTAATATTATTTATGATTTTATGTAGTAAACTAGATGCTGATTTTAATGTTGTAGATAGAAGACGATGTTGTAAGAAAGCCATATCTTCTTCTATTATCAGTTTATCCTTTGTTGCTTTTCGTATATGTCTTGCCCATGTGATCTGTAATAAATTCAAATGAAAGATATATGATTTTATCAGAGTAAATATTATAGTTGATATGCTCACATATCTCCTGTTTGGTTCAATATCAATGAAATTTTGAAGTAATTGATGGTCAGTTGCATCCAAAAGTAACATTTTGTGAAACACGATCTGAAAGAGAGTGTTGAAGTGTGTAGGAGCAGAAATTTGGACCCTCCCCCCCCCCCTCCCTCACACACACACACAGACATTACTAACAAACTCAATTACACCTTATACACTCTCACAACATCAGAAAGACGCTCTTCGCCCTGACAGAGCAATAAACATAAGCAAGATATCCTTTGCCTTTATTCCACAATTATGAAATCAGATAAATGTTGTGGAAAAATTGAACTTAAACATATTTATGGTTCACATCCGAATGCAGATTGAGAAAAACTACTATTTCTGGACCTTCATTCACACAATTCGACTACGGACAGGTATTGACGATATTGAATTGATTGTCAACCGTGTTAATTGACCGTTTCTGTCGCCGTTTTAATTTTTGGTAAAGACGATCTTTTTCTCTTCGTAAAACTTTTGATCATGTGATTCATATAATCGAAAACGACGTACACGCTGCTTGATCTTTGTGCGTGTTTTTTAAGTATTGATTGAGTTCTTGTGGATGTTACAGCATTTGATAAGATTTCTGTACGAATTCGTAAACGATACTTTCTTTTTTCTTCCTTCAATCGCCTTCGGTATTCTTTAACATTTTCCTGTTCTTGTCTTTTCCGAGATTGTCGCATTCTACGCGCATGTGCAATTAAAAATGACTACCTATTCTGAGTTTTCTTCATAGTTAATAAACTTCTTCGATTGTCGAATAAAGCCAAAATCAAAATGAATGAAAAAAACTGTTTTATGATCTAATAATTCGTTCAGAAAGCGCTTATATTCTATTTAATTTCATTTGGAAAACAGATCGACGATATTTGTCTCAAATTGCATTCTGAAAACAATAAAAAAAAGGCTGAATAACATATGGTTATCGTAGAAATCTATTAAAAATTAAATCAAGAATTACATAAATTCAGTACACACAATATAAGAATTGTTACACATGAAATATTGAATCCAAACATTAATTATCTTTCATAGCTAGATTACGACCTAACAGTTCAAAATAGGGATCAAGACCATCTCGTAAAAGACGCCCAAACCGTAACAAAAAGCCATCTAAAATTCGCAAAAATAATTCAAAACTAGCAAATCGGAAAAAACCATCACGCCAAATAAGAAACAAACATTGTACAAAATGAGGGTTTTCTTCGCTTAATCAGCTGTGAAGAAGAATTCAATGAAGAAATACAAGATGAACGTATTGTGCACGATTTTCTTAGCGAAAGGTGTGATAAATTCATGAAATATATTGTTGTCAATATTGAATACCAATGTTAGGTATTTATATGAAGTTCGTCAAATATGGTCTTCTTGCATATGTTGCATGTCTGAACATCCACTGTGTAACATGAAATTAGCGAAAAAACAACATGAATGCCATCATGATTGCATCGTTGGTGAGATAATTTGTTTGTCTTGTTATGATTTCAGCTCAAAAGAAAATATTCCATTCTGTCCGCATTCTCCTATACAAAATAATATGCAAATCTCCCTTGTACCTGAATGTTTAAAACTTGGCTTCCTTGAACAATGTGCTGTTGCATTAATGCATTGTTACATGAGTATACTCATAATACGTGACCGTTCATCACCAATGAAAGGTCAAGTAGAACACTGTCAAATTGATGCCCTTGATAACATAGCTGATCTTTTACCATTCCCAAAATGTTGTGAATTTATGGCTGTCATTCAACAAAAGCCCTCAGAAAAACACAATGAAATCAGATCAATAGTACGTTATTCTGTCAGTGCTACTCAAATTCTCAATGCGATAATATATCTGATTCAAAATCATATTGGATACAGCAATAAACGAGTTTTACCATTACGAAGTATTGAAGAAATATTTCAATGTAGAAAAGAAGATTTAGCTCCTATCAAAATTATTGATTCATATGCTTATAATAATTCCACAACATCTTCACCAATAATCCTAGACTCAAAAGAAGATTTTCTATGGCCATGGTAAGAATCAAACAAAAGAAATTCGCAACAACGTGTTTTATATTTTATGAAGTCGTACTTTAAAAGTTGATGAAAACCCTGTGTGAAATATTCAACCCGGTATGGAAGAATGTACATTTCCATGGCTTTATTCAACAGGTCAAGGTGGCGAACTTGACATGAAAAGACCCATTCCATTAAAGCTTCGTGATTATTATAAATTACGATTAATGTCTGTTGACAAAAGATGGCAATCCGATTCCATTTGGGTATTCCGCGCTATGAATTTAATACAGCGAGACGATTTATGTACGGTTGTCAATTATCATGCCAAACAACAATTTAAAAACGAACGTTTATGTTATAATATATATCCATGTAAGGAAACTGTTCATGTGATGTAGACTTTCAACCTCCATCCGCTCACCTTTTTATACAAAACTATTTTCAATATCAAATAAAATAAAAGCATTTATCTCTATTTTAGCAATAGGAAGAGCAATACGAGGTACAGCTGCATTCTGGTCGACACCTAGAAAAATGCTACGTGCAATGTATGCAACCTTATCAAAGCCTAATATCTTTTTAAATATCAATTTGCAAGGTGATGTCGAATTTTTAACGCATATTGATCGTGTTCGTTTCGGTCATGTCGAAAATCCAAAATATGATGCCATTGATAGTCTTTCGAATGACGATTATTTACAATTAGTTAATGAGAATAGTGCATTTGTAGCACGTATGTGTCATCGGCGAACGTTGGCATTTGAAAAATTTGTTAGCGATAAAAATCATCCATTTTGCATTGATTCTATTGTAACAAATTACTTTTTCAAAATTGAATTTCAACGAGGTGGTCTGCCGCATTTACATACTCTACTCTGGCTCGAAAATTTTCCATCCGTTGACACACCCGACGGACGTCAAAGCATTGTTGAATTTATTGATAAATTTCTTAGTACAGCTTTACCAGATAAAGAAACAGATCCTGAACGCCATGTACTTGTAAAAAAGAAATAATGGCATTTTCATACATTTACATGTGCACCAGGTTTAGTAATTATGCATTTTACGTGTAAAATCTAATATGATTACTACCAATAATAGAGAATATAAAAGTTCGTATTCATCGTGGACGAAAATTTAAAGATGAACAAGAAGCAAAATCAACCGAAGGAAATCAACTCAAAGATATGAATAAAAATTATTTACACGAAAATGAAGTATACGAACAAGTTGATCCAAACAAAGATCCAGGTCTTCTACAATTATTGAAAGATAAAAATGAATTTTTTGAACGATTAGCTTGTCGTTTTGGAAGTCCTTGTGAATTAGCTACGGGAACTCATTTCCGTAGTTACAAATAAGCTCGTATATTAACAAGAGGCGATAGATATATAGTTATATAGCGATTAACTGAAGAAGTATATACTTTCGTTTTCACTTCTTATTCAATTTCTACGCATTATAGTCACGTCGAATTATTCCCTATAATATGAACCTTTTGAAAACATTTCGATGTAATCATTATATTCAAGTTATTACTGACCCATGGGAATCAGCAGAATATTTATTATCTTACGTTGCAAAGAATGCTCAGATGGAAAAAGACTTAGTCTATCAATTGTCAAACTGTACTTGTGAAATTTTGACAGAAGCTAAAAAAGTTCTTTTAAAAACAGGAAATGCCATATTGTCACATCGTCAAGTTGGAAAAGTTGAAGCATCTTGGACCGTATTAGGTACTTTCAACTATTTTACTTTTACAACCTTCGTGCTATATTCCAGGAATCCCACTATATCATTCCTCAATGAGATACAAAAGTTTGTACATTTCCTTGCCTTGGGAGGAGGAAAGAATTTTCAAACGAGGAAGAATTGAAATTAATAGTACAGATGATTTTATTGAATCTTTAACGCACAAATATGTAAAGCGACCATCTACTCCATCAGTTATAGATCAATGACGTTACTTGAATTTTTAACTTGGTTTGATTATGATCGATATTCATCACCTAAAGTACAGGACGCTTTACAAGAACCACTTGTACCAAATCCTCTTTGGCGTAATAATTTCGAACAACCACCTCCACTTAAAACTTCTGCTTTACTGCCTCGTATTGTTCTTTCATGTGGAACAGTATTAATTCAAACACAAAGAGCCAACTTGTGCTAGCTTTACTTGCAGATATGATAATTCTATGTTAGCTATGTATTCTATTCTTTGCATTGGAATTTCTTATCGGGAGCCAGTTCAAGAATTTCTCAATAACAAACTAGGTACATTTTGAAATTGTAGACGAGAGTTCCATATCAACGTTACATAACCTTTTCGTAGAAAACGATGTAAAAGCTATTCATCAAGTCTTATTGAAATATCGAACTAAGTTAACTGAACAATTCGGTAAATTACCGGGAGCCTATCAAGTCCAAATGCTTAACGCACTCGAACTTCTATGCGATTTAAATAATCATGACTTTTTTATTCAACCAAAAACATCATTTATATTTACAAGAGTGATGATGAAGAATCAGAAGATGATATCAATGAAAATACTACACATACTTCTATTGCAAATACTGAACTTTATAAAAAAGATTTGAACAAAAATGCTACACGAGAAAGTATCAACAATGAGAATGACGACGACTTATATAGCAATCAAGACGTAAAAATCAATCTTCCATGCATACGAATACAAGAATTATTAGCATCAGCGAATGGTCAACAACGCTTTCTTGCTAATTTCTTAAAACAATATCTGGCTGCAACTATGCAATATGAACAGAGGAAGCTTCGAGTTCCTAATATATCTAAATCACTTCCATTTCATACCGTCGTGAATGGTTTTAGCTGGTTCCGGAAAATCTTATGCAATCAGTATCATTGAACAAATGCTAACTGATTTTTGCATAAGTGAATCAGCTATTCGAAATCGTCCAAGAAGAAGAAGAAAAGGGTTGCTAAAGATCGCTCATACTGGAAAAGCTGCTCTAAATATTTATGGATGGACTATTCATACTGCTCTAGGCACGGTAAACTTTCCAAATCTATTTCGAACTTCAAAGTAACTGTATGACTTGTTATTAGCGTCCTGATAATAGAACAACACCGAACAATGCACCATCATTTAAGATGCATTCACATCGAAATAGACTTGGTGATTTAATTTTGATAATCATTGATGAAATCTCTCTTGTTTCATATAATCTTTTTCAAAAAGTCAACAAACGTCTAAATGAAATATTTCGAGTATCGGATGAAAGCGATACGTACTTTGGAAACACTCCAATATTATCATTTGGCGATATGGCTTAATGTGAACCAGTTGCTGCTAAACAAATTTTCTGGCGACTATCTACTGAAACTTTTCCCCTTTGGGCTGATCTATTTAGACCAATTAATTTCAATGTTAATATGCGACAAGGAGAAGATCGAAAATCTTTTGAGATTCTATGTCGAATAAGATTAGGTAACTTGATTGTTCTCTTCATTTAAATAATGCATGTCCCATAAAATGTTCAGGTCAAAATACTGAACAAGATGAAGCGACCATTAAATCTAGAAGTATACGAAAAGAAGATAATGTAATCTATTACAAAAATCGATTGGAAGAGTTGCACTCTTCGGAGTTCATTGATGCGATATATGCATCTAGCGTACGATCTAAACCAAACGAACGGAATTCGATGAAATTGAAAAAACCTATTTGGATAATCCAATCAGTCGACGTTAGTTAGCAAATTAGATAAAATATTACCTGTGAGCTAATTTATTTAGAAAATTGGTATGGCTAGAACATCCTTTTTTAATCCCATTCATGCAAGCAAAAAAGAATGTCGAATTCAATTGAAACCATCAGATGATGAAAGTGAATGTGGATCAATGTTCCGACAACTTCCACTTTGTATTGGTGCACGAGTCATTTGTAGGCGAAATATTGATTTTGATGAGCAAATGGTAAACGGTACCGAAGCAATTGTAAAAGATATCGTCTAGGAAGATAGGCAAGAAATCGTATTACCAATATCAAATACATGTGTATTTACAAATCTGGATAGAGCAATTACTGTTACATTGCCGAAATACGTAGAACTCGGTAACATAAAATCAAACATTAAATTCATTTAAACCTAACTGTTTTTCTGAAAAGAATTAGAAAATGATTCTATTTACAAAATGCTAACAGAGGAGGTCAGTTTTAAAGATAGAAATGGAATTTGGATGACAAGAAGACAACTTCCACTTAGTCTTGGTTATGCAATAACAATTCATCGTTCACAATGCATGACCTATAATAAGCTAGTTGTCGATCTAACCGGGAAAAACTGGAAGTCAGGAATGTTCTATCAATTTTGAGTCGCACGAGAAAATTAACTGATATTATTATCTTAGCATACAATCGAAAATCTCTCAAAGTAAATTATATTTCCACTAGAACTTACTGAACATCTATGAATCGTCTAGGTATCTAAATCTGCACTTAATGAAATGATACGCCTTGAAAAATTGAGCAAAAATATCCCATAAAAATCGAACATTATTTACGATCTGAGGTTTAATAAGTTTTCTTCTTATTTGTCGAAATTCTATAGATTTCTATAGAGATATGTCGATTGGTGTCTTTCTCGTTCATTTCACAAAGCTGAAACATCATCCATAGTATCAGTAAAAACTAGTGCAACAACATTAATTAAAATCGATTCTAAATGTCCGAAATATGAAACTTCAACATTCTCTACGACTACATCTTTCAAAAAGCCTGAAGATATTATTATTTGTGAAAAACAAGAGAGTCTTTATTGTGGACGCCATGTGCTTCGTGCAGTATCACAAAGATTAGATCTATTCAGTGACACATATTTAAAAGAAGTGGCTCAAAACCTAGCAAACTTTGAACAAATATATTCTCATCAAGAATCTGTACTTGTAACTGANTCGGCCAAACGTTTTACACGAGATAGTGGTACGTAGACTGCTGCAATATCATCAGTTTCATTTGGTAATTTTAAATCAATAACCACTTTGCTCAATGTTTGACCTTGACTTTTATGTGTTGTAATACAATAAGCAGGTACAAGTGGTAATGCAGATCGTTTAATTGATAGAATTGTCTTTTGATTTGATTTTGGTTTCTTATCTTTTGGAATAAGATCAGCAACGTCAACTTGAAATGTTTGTTCTATAAGTGGAATTGGTATAAGTTTTGGTTGGAGATCTTGAAGTTTGCATTCTATCTTCGATTTAACAATCTCAATTAATGCATATATTGTGTATTGTTCGGGAACATTTCTGATAAATTTCCTGTTGTTACCGAATCTTCATGATATACTAATTGTCGAAATATTCCATTAATACCATTGATAAGGCCCAATTCAGTAGCAATATTTTGCATTAAAATGACAGGCATACCTGGTACAAAACGTAATAGACCAGGTAAATGCTCTGTCTTGCTATCAGATAATTCTAATAATTTTTTGTGAAACACTATCTGAAAGAGAGTGTTGAAGTGTGTAGTGGCAGAAATTTGGACCCACCCCCTTTCCCACAGACGTTACAGACGTTCTGAAAATCCCATCACAAACGTTACAAACAAACTCAATTACACCTTATACACTCTCACAACATCAGAAAGACGCTCTTCGCCCTCACAGAGCAATAAACATAAGCAAGATATCGTTTGCCTTTACTCCACAATTATGAAATCAGATAAATGTTGTGGAAAAATTGAATTTAAACATATTTATGGTTCACATCCGACTGCAAATTGAGAAACACTACTATTTCTGGACCTTCATTCACACAATTCGACTACGGACAGATATTGACGATATTGAATTGATCGTCAACCGTGTTAATTGACCGTTTCTGTCGCCGTTTTAATTTTTGATAAAGACGATCTTTTTCTCTTCGTAAAACTTTTTGATCATGTGCTTCGTTTAATCAAAAACGACGTACACGTTGCTTGGTCTTTGTACGTGTTTTAAGTATTGATTGAGTTCTTGTGGATGTTGCAGCATTTGATAATATTTCTGTACGAATTCGTAAACGATACTTCCTTTTTTCTTCATTCAATCGCCGTCGGTATTCTTTAACATTTTCCCGTTGTTGTCTCTTCCGAAATTGCCGCATTCTACGCGCATGTGCAATTAAAAATGACTGCCTATTCTGCGTTTTCTTCATAGTTAATAAACTTCTTCGATTGTCGAATAAATGCAAAATCAAAATGAATGGAAAAAAACTGTTTTATGATTTAATAATTCGTTCAGAAAGCGCTTGTATTCTATTTAATTTCGTTTGGAAAACATATCGACAATATTTGTCTCAAATTGCATTCTGAAAACAATAAAAAAAAGGCTGAATAACGTGTGGTTATCGTAGAACTCTATTAAAAATTAAACCAAGAATTGCATAAATTCAGTACACATAATATAAGAATTGTTACACATGAAATATTGAATCCACACATTAATTATCTTTCATGGCTAGATTACGACCTAACAGTTCAAAATGGGGATCAAGGCCATCTCGTAAAAGACGCCCAAACCGTAACAAAAAGCCATCTAAAATTCGCAAAAATAATTCAAAACTAGCAAATCAGAAAAAACCATCACGCCAAATAAGAAAAAATCAAATTGTAGAAAATGACCGTTCTTTTCGCTTAATCAGCTGTGAAGAAGAATTCAATGAAGAAATACAAGATGAACGTATTGTACACGATTTTCTTAGTGAAAGGTGTGATAAATTCATGAAATATATTGTTGTCAATATTGAATACCAATGTTAGGTATTTATATGAAATCCGTCAAATATGGTCTTCTTGCATATGTTGCATGTCTGAACATCCAATGTGTCATATGAAATTAGCGAAAAAACAACATGAAAGCTATCATGATTGCATCGTTGGTGAGATAATTTGTTTGTCTTGTTATGATTTCAGCCCAAAAGAAAATATTCCATTCTGTCCGCATTCTCGTATACAAAATAATATACAAATCCCTCTTGTACCTGAATGTTTAAAACTTGGGTTCCTTGAACAACGTGCCGTTGCATTAATGCATTGTTATATGAGTATACTCATAATACGTGGTCGTTCATCATCAATGAAAGGTCAAGTAGTACACTGTCAAACTGATGCCCTTGATAACATAGGTGATCTTCTACCATTCCCAAAATGTTATGAATTTATGGCTGTCATTCAACAAAAACCCTCAGAAAAACATAATGAAATCAGATCAACAGTACGTTATTCTGTCAGTGCTACTCAAATTCTCAATGCGATACTATATCTGATTCAAAACCATATTGCATACACCAATAAACAAGTTTTACCATTACGAAGCATTGAAGAGATGTTTCAATGTAGAAAAGAAGACTTAGCTCCTATCAGAATTATTGATTCATATGCTTACAATAATTCTACAATGTCTTCACCAATAATCCTAGACTCAAACGAAGACTTTCTAGGACCATGGTAAGAATCAAACAAAAAAGAATTCGCAACGCCATGTTTTATATTTTATGAAGTCGTACTTTAAAAGTTGGTGAAAATCCTGTATGGAATATTCAGCCCGGTATGGAGGAATGTACATTTCCATGGCTTTATCCAACAGGTCAAGGCGGCGAACTCGACATGAAAAGACACATTCCATTAAAGCTTCGTGATTACTCTAAATTACGATTAATGTCTGTTGACAAAAGATGGCAATCCGATTCCATTTGGGTATTCCGCGCTATGAATTTAATACAGCGAGACGATTTATGTACGGCTGTCAATTATCATGCCAAACAACAATTTAAAAAGGATCGTTTATGTTATAATATATATCCATGTAAGCAAACTGTCCATGTGATGGAGACTTTCATCTGCATGCGCTCACCTTTTTATACAAAACTATTTTCAATATAAAATAAAATAAAAACATTTATCTCTATTTTAGCAATAGGAAGAGCAATACGAGGTACAGCTGCATTCTGGTCGACACCTAGAAAAATGCTACGTGCAATGTATGCAACCTTATCAAAACCTAATATCTTTTTAAGTATCAATTTGCAAGATGATGTCGAATTTTTAACGCATATTGATCCTGTTCGTTTCGGTCATGTGGAAAATCCAAAATATGATGCCATTGATAGTCTTTCGAATGACGATTATTTACAATTAGTTAATGAGAATAGTGCACTTGTAGCACGTATGTGTCATCGGCGAATGTTAGCATTTGAAAAGTTTGTTAGCGATAAAAACCATCCATTTTTCATTGATTATATTGTAACGAATTACTTTTTCAAAATTGAATTTCAACGAGGTGGTCTGCCGCATTTACATACTCTGCTCTGGCTCGAAAATTTTCCATCTATAGATACAGCCGAAGGGCGTCAAAGCATTATTGATTTTATTGATAAATTTCTCAGTACAGCTTTGCCTGATAAACAAACAGACCCTGAAGGTCATGTACTTGTAAAAAAGAAACAGTGGCATTTTCATACATTTACATGTGCACCAGGTTTAGTAATTATGCATTGTACGTCCAAAAAACTAATATGACTACTGTCGATAATAGGGAATATAAAAGTTCGTATTCGTCGTGGGCGAAAATTTAAAGATCAACAAGAGCCAAAATCAACCAAAGCAAATCAACTCAAAGATGTAAATAAAAATTATTTACATGAAAACGAAATATATCAACAAGTTGATCCAAATAAAGATCCAGATCTTCTACAAATATTGAAAGATAAAAAGGAATTTTTTGAACGGTTAGGCTGCCGTTTTGGAAGTCCTTGTCAATTATCTATGGTGACTCATTTCCGCAGTTACAAAGAAGCTCGTATATTAACAAGAGGCGATAGAGATATAATTATAAAGCGATTAACTGAAGAGGTATATACTTTTGTCTTCACATCTTATTCAATTTCTATGCATTATAGTCACGGCGCATTATTCCCTATAATATGAACCTTTTGAAAACATTTCGATGTAATCATGATATTCAAGTTATTACTGACCCATGGGCATCAGCAGAATATTTATTTTCTTATGTTGCAAAAAATGCTCATATGGAAAAAGACTTAGTCTATCAATTGTCAAACTGTACTTGTGAAAGTTTGACAGAAGCGAAAAGTGTTCTTTTAAAAACAGGAAATGCCATCTTGTCACATCGTCAAGTTGGAAAAGTTGAAGCATCTTGGACCGTATTAGGTACTTTCAACTATTTTACTCTTACAACCGTCGTGTTATATTTCAGGAATCCCACTATATCATTCTTCAATGAGATACAAAAGTTTGTATATTTCTTTGCCTTGGGAGGAGGAAAGAATTCTCAAACGAGGAAGAATTGAAGTTAATACTACAGATGATTTTATTGAATCTTTAACGCACAAATATGTAAAGCGGCCATCTACTCCAGCAGTTATAGATCAAATGACGTTATTTGAATTTTTAACTTGGTTTGATTATGATCGATCTTCATCCGCTAAACTACAGGACGCTTTAGAAGAACCACTAGTACAAAATCCTCTGTGGCGTACTAATTTCGAACAGCCAGCTCTCCTTAAAACATCCGCTTTACTTCCTCGTATTGTTCTTTCATGTGGAACAGTATTAATTCAACACAAAGAGCCAACTTGCATTAGCTTCATTTGTAGATATGATAACTCTATGTTAGCTATGTATTCTATGCTTTGCATCGGAATTTCTTACAGGAATCCAATTGAAGAATTTCTCAATAGCAAACTGGGTATATTTTGAAATTCATTACGAGAGTTTCACATCAACGTTACATATCCTTTTCGTAGAAAACGATGTAAAAGCTATTCATCAAGTCTTACTGAAACATCGAACTGAATTAAGTGAACAATTTGGTAGATTACCTGGAGCTTATCAAGTCCAAATGCTTAATTCACTCGAACTTCTATGCGATTTAAACAATCATGATTTTTTTATTCAACCAAAAACGTCGTTTATATTTACAGGAGATGATGATGATTCAGAAGATGGTATGAACCAAAATACTATAGATAGTTCTATTGCAAATACTGAACTTGATAAAAAAGATTTGAACAAAAATGCTACACGAGAAAGTATCAACGATCAAAATGATGAAGACTTAGATACCTATCAAGATCTAAAAATCAATTTCCCATGCACACGAACACAAGAATTATTAGCATCAGCAAATGATCAACAGCGCTTTCTTGCTGATTTCTTAAAACAATATCTGGCTGCAGTTATGCAATATGAACAGAGGAAGCTTCGAGTTCCTAACATATCTAAACCGCTTCCATTTCATATCGTTGTGAATGGTTTAGCTGGTTCCGGAAAATCTTATGCAATCAGTATCATCGAACAAATGCTAACTGATTTTTGCATAAGTGAATCAGCTATTCGAAATCGTCCAAGAAGAAGAAAAGGATTGCTAAAGATGGCTCATACTGGAAAAGCTGCTCTAAATATCCATGGATGGACTATTCATACTGCTCTAAGCATGGTAAACTTTTCAATTCTATTTCCAACTTCAAAGTAACTGTATGACTTGTTATTAGCGTCCTGATAATACAACAACACCAAACAATGCACCAGCATTTAAGCTACATTCACTTCGAAATAGACTTGGTGAATTAATTTTGATAATCATTGATGAAATCTCTCTTGTTTCATATAATCTTTTCCAAAAAGTCAACAAACGTCTAAATGAAATATTTCAAGTATCGGATAAAAGTGATACGTACTTTGGAAACATTCCAATATTATTATTTGGCGATTTAGCTCAATGTGAACCAGTTGCTGCTAAACAAATTTTCTGGCGACCATCTACTGAAACTTTTTCCCTTTGGACTGATCTGTTTAGACCAATTAATTTCAATATTAATATGCGACAAGGAGAAGATCGAGAATTTTTTGAGATTCTATGTCGAATGAGATTAGGTAACTTGATTGTTCTCTTCATTTAAATAATGCATGTTCCATAAAATGTTCAGGTCAATACACTGAACAAGATGAAGTGGCCATTAAATCTAGAAGTATACGAAAAGAAGATAATTTAATCTATTACAAAGATCGATTGGAAGAGTTGAACTCTTCTGACTTCAGTGATACGATATATGCATATAGCGTACGATCTAAAACAAACGAACGTAATTCGATGAAATTGAAAGAAACTGCGATGAAATTGAAAAAACCTATTTGGATAATCCAGTCAATCGACGTTAGTTAGCAAATTAGATAAAATATTACCTGTGAGCTAATTTATTTAGAAAATTGGTATGGCTAGAACATCCCTTTTTAATCCCATTCATGCGAGCAAAAAAGAATATCGAATTCAATTGAAACCATCAGATGATGAAAATGAATGTGGATCAATGTTCCGACAACTTCCACTTTGTATTGGTGCACGAGTCATTTGTAGGCGAAATATTGATTTTGATGGGCAAATGGTAAACGGTACCGAAGCAATTGTAAAAGATATCATCTGGGAAGATAGCCAAGAAATCGTATTGCCAATATCAAATACATGTGTATTTCCAAATCTGGATAGAGCAATTACTGTTACATTGCCAAAATACGTAGAACTCGGTAACAGAAAATGGAATATTCAATCCATTTAAACCTAACTGTTTTTTCTTGTCAAAAGAATTAGAAGATGGTTCCATTTACAAAATGCTAACAGAGGAAGTCAGTTTTAAAGACAAAAATGGAATTTGGATGACAAGAAGACAACTGCCACTTAGTCTTGGTTATGCAATAACAGTTCATCGTTCACAATGTATGACTTATAATAAGTTAGTTGTTGATCTAACCGGAAAAAACTGGAAGCCAGGAATGTTCTATACAATTTTGAGCCGCACGAGAAAATTAACTGATATTATCATCTTAGCATACGACCGAAAATCTTTCAAAGTAAATTATATTTCCATTAGAAGCTCCTGAACATCTACGAATCGTCTAGGTATCTAAATCTGCACTTAACGAGATGATTCGCCTTGAAAAAATTGAGCAAGAATATCCCATAAAAATCGAACATTATTTACGATCTGAGGTTAAATAAGTTTTCTTCTTATTTGTCGAAATTCTATAGATTTCTATAGAGATATGTTGATTGGTGTCTTTCTCGTCCATTTGATCAAGCTGAAACATCATCCGTAGTATCATCAAAAACTAGTACAACCACACTGATTAAAATCGATTCCAAACGTCCGAAATATGAAGCTTCAACATTCTCTACGTCTACCTCTTTGAAAAAGCCTGAAGATATTATTATTTGTGAAAAACAAGAGAGTCTTTATTGTGGACGCCATATGCTTCGTGCAGTATCACAAAGATTAGATCTATTCAGTGACACATATTTAAAAGAAGTGGCTCAAAACCTAGCAAACTTTGAACAAATATATTCTCATCAAGAATCTGTACTTGTAACTGAATATTATCATGAAAATACGGGAGAATATAATATTGATGTACTCAAAGCTGCTCTTCTCAATATTTTTAATGTCGATCTTATACAAATTCGTCGATTTGAAGAAAACATATCCCCACTACAAACATTGATTGCGTCCAATATTACAAATATTCAAGCATTGATTATACAACAAGATTATCATTATTACTGTTTACGTCGTTTTGAGTTAACAAAAGATTATTTTTTCAAATTAGACTCAAAAAACCCAATGAATCATGAACGTATTCATATTGATAATTTACGTAATTATCTTCAAGAACTTATTGATATAGGTGCCAATGTTTATGTGACAATACTACGAAATCTCGATGAAGAAGAAGATGGCAACTGTGCGAATAATATACAAACAAGACTTTGGCCTTTTCCACAATCAAAAGCTGATCTTGAAGTTTTGATTGTAAATCAAGGAAATCAATAAATCATACATGCGTATCTGATACGTCTATTGCTGAAACTATCGCACGAAACAAAAACAACGATTGACGTATTTTATTCTCAAACAAATTCTATTCGCATTGCACAAATTCCTCATACTCTTCGATTGATCTTATAATATTTATGCGAATTTTCCTTATCTTCTGTTTTACGTGATGAAATTCGATCGTTCATGAGATTGAAATGGTCAATAATACAATTAAAAATTCGGTATTGGTATCGAAAATGTACATGAATCTTATCACACGAAAGTTGATAAACGTCAATCGGCAAATTTAATACTTTGAAATTCTTTTCATAAGATAATCGATTCAATTGTTCATTGTAACACTCAATATTATTCATTAATTGTTTTTCAGTTCGAAACTTTCGGGTGCTTTTCAAACAAGGCATTGTCGCACATATTGTAATAGATCCAGAACGATTCAGTTGAACATAGCTATGTTTAAGAAAGAAAACTATCTCTTGAATTTGATTAATTATTTCGAATGATGTAAAACATCGAATTGAATTTGTACCAATTAAAAACAGAACTGAATCTGTATCTTCCAATGCTGTTTGCAATTCATGAGAAAAAAGCATATGTAATAATGATAGATTCTTTTGATAATTATCCACGAACTTTAAACCAGGGATTGACTTAATAATTACTGTATATGGTAGTTTTGATAAATACGAAGCCATGTTTTTTCCATGACTGTCAGCAATGATTAGAAATTTCATTGTTGATTCGTAGAAAGAAACTCGTTTTTGTTCTACGTATCTATAGAATATGTAACCACAGTGAATAATGATAAAACTACGCGCACTAGTGTTTGCACAAAATCAATTTTCTCACTATAAATTACACACAAAAGAACGATCAGTATAAATCATTAAAAATAAATCCTTGTTGCATTCAAACATAACTTCCACTAGAAACGGAAGTAATCAAGCAAACTAAAAATCAATAATCTGTCTAACATATCATCAGCTATCAGTTAAATGCATCATTTGAATCTTGACATATTTGTTCGTAACGTATGATTTCAATATCTTCGAAAGAAAAATCGTTTTTGCTCTAATCTAATAATAGAAGCGCTCAATCTAATTCACTAACATTTCCTTTCTTTCTAAGTCAACAGTTTCTTTCACAATCTATCTGTTTTGAAATTTCAATATGGAAGCATCAAACGATATCATTTTACCAACCAATATAATCAAACAAATCAGTGAAGAAATGAGTGGAAAAGATCTCTTTCATTTTACACTTGCAACGTATTATTATCTTGATATCACTGATTACCATTTGATAAAGTTGCTTCACAATCGACCAAATATCTCTTTGACAAGTGAAATCGAGTCACTCATTCGTATGTCCAAATCGCCTTATTTTTTATTGGATGATAAAATTGCTGTTGTTTTATCAACGAATAAATGGAATACATTTGTTTATGGACCATTCACACTAAATATAATTGAGAAATCATTGAAATACTTTTGCACAAGCGTATTTTGCTTGTACGCACGTTTATGGTCATTTACACCATTTTGCTATTCACCAACATATCCAACTCTTGAAATATTCAACTACTCTTGTAACGAAATCGTTTTTCGAAATTTATATATTAATCTACGTTTCTAACTAGATCTTCTTCAATCACGAGAATTGACAGTTGATGAACGTGCTTTATTTTCAGTATGGGGCGATAATCAAATATCACCAAAACTTGTTCTAAATTTCGAACAATTTCGAGAAAACTTTAACGCTCGATATAACTATAAATTCTGGGAAACCGACATTGACTGGAATTTATTTGTAATTGCAGGTGGTTCGGTTACATTATC
Source organism: Adineta ricciae (assembly GCA_905250025.1). Lineage (NCBI taxonomy): Eukaryota > Metazoa > Rotifera > Eurotatoria > Adinetida > Adinetidae > Adineta > Adineta ricciae. The sequence continues at coordinate 29,823 of CAJNOJ010000329.1, read as the reverse complement.
ATTATTAAAACAAACATCATTACAAAAAGGATCGGATGTCGATTTATTTTTTCTGAAAAAAGGTTCAAAATTATTTCAACAATCTGTGGTAAGAAATCTCTTTTCTATTCGTATTCGGCATATCTGGAAAAAGAAATGAAGACTTTGATTCAAATTATCCGAGCACCTATTCGCAAAAACCTGAAGAATAAAACAGAACGAATCCGTTTACAGAAATTCCATTAGAGAAATTTTTCTTTTCATATTTTCTAGAACCAATTAGAAGTCCGATTACAAAATAAATATTTTGTAAAGAGAAGAACTATATGGTCAAATCGATTAGTTCAATTTGAATTGTTTCAAAAAATAACAATTAAAGACATTTTTCAGAGCAAAACCTTTTCACCATTAATCATCATGCAACTAATTCGTCCAACACATACTGCATCAAATGTCTCTCAAATCATTCATTCATTTGATCTCGATGTTTGTGCAGCAGCATTTAATTCTAAACAAGTAACGATTTCATTTGCTTGCTTACAAGCATTAAATTCAGGTCATGCGACTTGTTATGATATGCCAACATCATCATCACAATACATGAGAAGAGTAGTACGATTACTTAAATATGAACAACGAGGTTTCAACATATTATACCCCAAACAGTTTGATATAAATACATTTCTCTCTACTCCTATTGAAGATTGTAAAGAAACTCAACCAGAACGAATTTATCGTTTTCGACGCCGACATTTTGGAGATAATTGTGACCATTTCTCTATTCAAAAACAATTTTGTGAATACTATCGTTTGAATTAATTTCATCCATATAGAAAAATAAAGACTAATCTTTGAACATTCACAAAAAGAACAATTTCATTCAGTTCACGATGTCGTCAATAAATACACGCTCATGAGTACTCAACTAATAAGATCTTTAAGAAAAGAAAACCAGATTGCTGAAAAAATTCTTCTGTAGTTTTATGCGAAAAAATACAGAGAGATTGAACAATTAAGCTCGTAGACAAAATCTAAAAGTAAAAACAAAAACCTTGTTTAGTTATTCTTCTTATTCATCGTTCGTGAACGAAACTAAACAGTTCTATGCCAAATCACAATATCAGCGGCATTTCATGAAATCTAAAAGCAAATATTAAGAAATACATTAGTTTGATGGAAAATTCAATTCTGTATGAATTTCGTCAATTCTTAGTGGTAGAAAAAAAGCTGAAGGGATGAATGCTTTTTCAATTATTTTCTACAACTTATCTACATGTATTGATGAAGAAAAAAACACTCTACAGAAATTCTTCACAAAACTTGTTGCTTAAATAAAACGGCCACTGATGAATAGCGAATTCAAATCTGTACCGATTGCATCGGCTTTCAACGACAAAAAAACAAACTAAAGATAGAAGTGCTCTCTCGTTTATTCTCTTTAAGCCGGTTATATGTATTGATAAAAAAAGATTCATCTGAATTCTTCTTTTCACGTTTTTTATTGAATGACACCTTCAGTAGTCACTGTAGACTAAAATTCTATACCAATTCTATTACCTCTTATCAATACACATTCAAACCAAACGGAGGAACTCTCTCCCTTCATCAATGGTGAAAGTACACATATTCAATTGAGAAAAACCATTCTCTAACAATCTATTGAAAACTCTTTTCTTCATAAGATCAGTAAGCGTTCGCCTTTTCAAAAAAGAAACATTCTCTAGACGACAACTTTTTGGGATTGATCTTACACATTGTTCTACTTAATGACGTTGTATTTAAATAGTCTACTATCAGTTTATGTTGTTAACTTATTACATAATATCTAAGCAATTCTACATTCTGATTCGTCAATTTGTAGTTTTTCTCTTTCAGTTGACCACAAACTATTGTAATGAAACTTTTTCGAATCGTAAGCAAGATGTATTTGATTATCATTTGAAATGAAAATAGATGGTTTGAAAAGCAATGGACGTTGTTCATAATGATAAATAGTAATTGCTCGTTGTATGAAGATTGCAGAAGCCACTATTACGATACCATCAACGAATATTCTATTTTCACACAGTTCGTAAATGAAATTTTCCCATGACGAGTAATAATTATAACCAATAATTCGTTGAAATTTTTCACCGTTATTATTTATGAGACCAATAATAAGAGCACGTAACACAATGTGTGCATCTTCTGAGTCACATATTTGATTCCTTAATGCTCTAAAATAACAATTTCCATCAGACTCTACAGATTTGACAATCATCAGCAAAGAACATCTTGATTTAAACGCTAGCATGCAGTTTGATTTCTGGTATGCAATAGGATTATCTTCATTCTTATCTTGCTGGACATACTAAACAGTATAAGATAAATGAAAAAGAATAATTATTGTCGTGATACCGCGATTATGCGAATTTTGAGTACATACCGTCCGATTATGATTCATTTTATTTATATCATGCAGCTTTTGAGTAGGTAAAAATAAAACCGAAGCGTCATTCAACTTTGCTCTAATCAAATGAATAACTGGAGACACGTCATTATTTTGATAAATATTTTTTGACTTGTCTTCATGTATACAAATCGTAATTCCATATTCATGAACAACTCACATAATGCACAATGGAAATGAATCAAAATCGTTTTCAAATAATCTACAAATATCAATCTATTAATTTACAAATATTTCATACATAACTTTGTCCAGCTGACGATTTCTTTTCTCCATTTAACGTAGATGTGATTGAATCTATTTCACCTTCATTATGGAACAAACATCTACATAATGCTCTTTCGAACGATCGATCAGTTGGACTAATATAAATCATAGGCAATCCGTACTCATAAAAAAGACATTCTTCTAGATAAATTGTCTTGAATACATCCTTCCAATGCAAAAACATAGAAAAAAAATTCCTTTTTTACTGTCAAATTCATATAAATTTGTATTCGAAAATCGAAATATTTATCGCGCAAATTTCTTAACTCATTTTCATATCATTTGATTCAAATAATTCTTTTCAATTCTTTCGAAATTTTTGCGATAAAAGAACTTCACAAATGAAACGCACAAATACGAGCCATGAAAATTCGATCAGTATCAACAACACATCTAATGTAACAATCGAAGGTGTTGTTGTAGCCATCAGCAATCTGACACACAAACAAAATCAAAGAACAACTTCATTTTGGACTGCATTATTATGTCAGTCAGATCAGAATATCATCAGAATTACCAAATACTTATCGTGTAAACGCAAATGTACATTACATGAAAAACTAGTCGACTTCTATAATAAGCAAGATGGTTGTGAAGTAAATAAACTGAAATTCAATACTGATGACAGCTATACAGCAAGTCACGAAACAACTGTCGCCGCAAAACAATTATCAATTAAACCAAATTGTTTAGAACTTATTCAACTAGAACAAATTGAAAGTAAATGTGATGGTGAATATATTAGTTTCCTCGCAAAAATTCTTGAAATCGGTCCTGTGAGTTCTATCTAATCTTGCTTGTGAAGCAAATATGTGCCATATAATTTAGGATGAAAATGTCATTTTCAATAATGCAGACAAACGAGTTTTGAAATTGAAGAGAGCAATCGTTATTGCCGACAAAACAACCTCCATCTGCATGAATATATGGCAAGATCAATTCCATTTAATTAAACAGAATTCCAGCTATAAAATTAAGCTAGCCAAGGTGAAATTTTTTAATAATGAAGCATCTGTAACAACAATTTCGAGTACAACGTAAATATGCTTTTTCCTGTTGTTTTACCATTATTATGAATTCATATTTGTTTCCCATATTCTAAGCTTTGAAGAAATCAATGACATAGGTGATGTGCAAACGTCTGAAATTGTTGAATTTGATCATGATATAAATGTACTTGGCAGCATCGTTTCAATCGGATTAATTGAACAACAGCCCGTCTGTTCTAAATGTTATTCTAAATCGGTTGAAATAACTGAAAGAACTCTGAAATGTAACCGATGTAAGACGAGATATATCATGAAAAACGATGCCCAAGAAAATCGACTGAAATTAACTATCAATACATCTGATGATAAATCGGTGGAATTGATCATTGAAAAACAAAAAATCAAACAACTATTAGAACAATGCAATCATACTCATTTATCAGAAGAAGATTTGTTGGAAAATGAATCAGTTTTATTAACATTATCATCAATTAGCCTTTCAATTAAGTACAACTCAAAAAATAAAACTGTCATAAATATTGAAATACATAATATTTAAAATACATAATATTCAAATCTAAAACAATTATTCGTCGAAACATTTTTCGAGCTTCTCTAATCTCCTTAAATAATCATTTCGTTTTTTCTCGATAATAAAATATCATACTCGAAACAGAAATTTCTTTTCGATCAATTGAATAAACAGTTGAATCGTTTTTTAATCTCGAACCAAGCATCGGTCTTCACCCTCTCAAGTTTCAATAAATCAAACGTTCTGCATTCAAAATAAATGACTTCTTTCAAACAACACCGTTATAGAATGTTTCTGCATTGGTCAATCAACAATATCAAACAAAAATATTACGTACAAATCATTATTATCATGGTTGTAACAGATCGATCGTGTTTCACATTTTTAATCCCGAAAGGGATTATGCTGAAAGCTTTTTTCGCGAGTCTTTGTTTTTCGGACGTTCGAATACAAAAACGCATATAATCATCCCCTTCGCCTTCATCAGGGGTGATCGGTTTGAGATTCTCTTTTCGAACAAGATAACAGTCATGATACATTGAATTTGATTGACGACTAACTAGAAACTCGAGGTTGAATAGTGTGTGTCCACTACGCCGACTTGAAGTCAATTGCACAACTAGAAAAAAAAAGACTTCACTGAATCAGCATAGACTTCATTGATTATTTGTCGTTCAAGACAAGGAAAATAATGCTTAAAATAATATTCATTTTGAAAAATTGTATGTAACCAAATGACGATTATTAGTTGTGATATTTTATAGAATCGTTTGAAAACATGACATTTTGGTTTAAGATTAACTCAAAAATTCTATTTTGACATGAAACAAATGAAGATAAATATTTATTTTTATTCAAGGTTAACAGAGAAAAATTGTTCATTGAACAGTTATGTCAAGTTCAGCTTCAAACACAGGTATTCGAGGGATCTTTTCTTTGAATATTGGAATATTCAGAACAAAACAATGCCAGAAATCTGGTTTCACAACGAATGTTACGCATAAACCATTGCTCGGGCAACACCAACAACCAATGTAACTGCGACAATATCTGTTTGCCCAATCTTTGAACTTCTGGTAATTTAATGCCATGAATAATCGATAACGCCACCAGCAGTCAGTCGGTGGTTTGACGATGATATCATACGGAATTAACTTGACAGCACTGTATTGATGTTTATCTTTAAGTTGAACTTCGAGCACATTTTGATCACATTCAGTCAATCCTCGATATTGTTCTTCGCTCAATGTCAGTTCACCTGTTTCTATATCAACTCGTTCAATTGTAGCTGCATTGATCAATGCAAAAGATAAAATTGTGATTAATAAGATTGTTTTGTACATGTTGGATTGTATGAATGAGGTTTTGGTAGAGTTTGCCCGGTTTTATAGGTAGAACGAAATAGTTGGATGCGTAAAAGAGAATAATAGATGACGACAGAGTAATGATGCGTATAAGAGGTATTTATGTCGAACGATTTCTATTGACGTCATGAAGGTATGGTCATGAAAACATGACTTATATTTTGTGTACGGAATAGTTTAAAATAGGTTTAATATAATTGATAGATAATATTTCGGTTGGTGATCATGTTTTGCTTATTTTGCTGTTCTGTACTGTTTATAATTCGAAAATACGCACATAATAGTAAATATTATGCTTTTGAACAGAAATGACGTCGAACTGTAACTAATTACTCTCAGGATGAAAGAATATGGACGTAGTTAATTTTTTTCGACTCGTTACGTGCAAGAGCAGCCCATTCTTGAGAGTGAGGCAGTAGTGTCAAAATTAACAGTTGAATTCAACTATTCAACGGTACAACTATCTACATATATTACAGCGATAACTCCCAAAGAAAACTCATGACATGCTTTTCTTGACGTTGCCTTCTTTGCGTTCTCAACCGCGTCCCAAACATGTTTATACTCAAGAAATTTTTCCGTAGAAGTTAGTTTGTTTTTCTAATTATGAATTTTACACTTCGAAAAATGTACCAGCAGAATGAATATATAAATAAACAACGTGTATGAAATGATGCCGAAACGAAATTAATAGAAAAAAAAACAAATTATTTGTTGATAAACACTCATATCATACATTTAATTACTTAATTAAAGAATATTGTCTGAAATAAATATTTACGAATGTCTCACCTATAATAAAATTAATATCTATTTTCATATATATCGTATATGATATCAAAATAATAACTGCTTGTTTGTCTTTATCACAATCAATTTTCTTGTTCGTTCTCTCTCTCTCTTCCTATCTATATATACGTACGTGCCATATCATCATTACTTGACAAATCAATTTCAATCGTACTCGTCTACTGTTACACATCGCAATACTACTATTCAAATGTTTTCGTCTGGACTTACGCCTTCGGCATTTTCGTCTTCAAGTTATTTCGGTTCTCCATTTAGTAGATCTTTCAGTTTTAGTGGAATGATGCCTTTTGGACAGTTTTCTGGATGTTGTTATCCATTCTGTTGTAGTCCTTTATATCCAGTCATTTGTTGTGCACCAAAACGTGCTACTACAACAACTTTTGGTGATATATATGACGATTATGATGATATAGTACCATATCCAGAGTATACATACTAGCATTTTTATTTTTTATTTTAGTAAAATAAATCTTTAGTTTACAAAAAAAAACTAATGTTTTGTCTGTATGCTAAATAATAATGAGCAATCTTAAAATAACATTATTATCTATTAAACAATGCGAGTATATCGGAAAGCTTCCGCATGAAAAATCAAACGTATTGTGTCCTGCAATAATGTAAAGAAATGCGATGACCATGTTTGTTGGTATTAAACAAAGACAAACGTAAAAGGAAAAACACCGTTGTGTATAACAAAGACATAGAAAAAGCAAATCAGGACATGACGATCAACAGACGATGCACACCTTCACCCTCACACCCTTGACAGTGTTTCGGTGATACTTGAAAGAGACAACGTCCTCCAGTAGAAACCAGTTCGACTTAATGAGTTTTTATTTGCAGTGTTCGCGTTCTTAAAGTTCACATGTGCTATTTATTCTTTATGATGTATCAAAAAAGCATATAATCTGTCGAACGAAAGATAAAAACAAATTGATTTCTTGATTAAATAATTAAAGAAAAGTTTAAATGTTATATTTATTGAGTACAGTATCGGTACGCACAGGCTCCAGGTGCATATAATCCGTGCACATAGTACCCATTGCAATTTGTTATTACATTCCAGCCTGCTGCATATGTTCCACACGCGAATCCTTGAGCTGAGTTGCGTGGTGATGTAGCTCATCGTGTTCCACCTGGACTTACAAAGCGAACAAATGTCGGAACATTTGTACTAGTACTGCTGAAGACAGTTGAGTCACAGACTCCATTTGCACCAGCTGTTGTTAAACGTGTTGTATCATTGATTGTGGTATAATTGAAACACTGTGCTGGTAATGCCACAGTAGTCGTAACTGAAATCAAATAAAAAACAAGTAAGTTTGCGTTCACTTTGCCATCAGCTACCTGTATTAGTTGTTGTTGATGACGGAGGAAAAAGTGTTGTAGTTGACTGAAACAAAGTACTAGGCGGTGTTTGAATAGTGGAATATGAAGTTGACAATGCCAATCCTATACGATTGTTTTGCATATCAAACACGCTATAAAAACGTCTCAGGAAAAAGTCGCCAAGAATCCAAATTGGATTTGAGTTCGCATCATTTTGGCTTATTGTTGATATAACACTGTAACATATGTAGTTCGAAGGGCCACCTGCTATTTGAATATACATCAAGGGCGTGAGAGTGAATGGAACGCCGCTGATAATTATCGTTATGTTAGGAAATGCTGACAAAGGTTTCGTTTGACAATTAACAGTGTACTGCAAATGCAGAAAAGAGACAACATAGAAAGTATTTATACAATTTTCTGTTCTTACCCATCCAAATGTTGAATTCCAAGTCGCACCCAAAATCGAATTGATTGCATTTACATAGATCGCTGGGCCCAGAATAGCAGCTGTTGTTCCAGTATCTAAAATAGCGTTGATTGCTGATGCTATTGTCGTTGTCGTCGATCCAACAGTGACTCCAATACTGTCAGCAACAAATTCCCAAAAACCTTTCACAGCAACAGTGGCATACGTAAAACACCCGGTGTACTTCGTTGTGTCATAGCCACCTAAGATCAATTCACCTGTATCGGAACCAGTCGATACTCTAATTTTAGAAAGATGACGCTTAGAAAACAACTTGTGAAACACTTACGGGCCAAACCAAAAGCCAAATAATGGTAGACTTAGTTGACCAAGTCGATACATTGCCCATATCAATGGCTCTTCACCACCGCTTGTAATACTTTGATATCCCATACCTAGTAGCCCGTCAGTGNTGGCAAAATATTGAGAAACAACATACCGTTTTATACCAGGACTAATAGAACTTCCGCCACTTGTAGCTGCAGCATCAGTACTCGGACCGAATACAAACGCGATAACGAGTACTGAGAATGTCACGATAGTCAGAAACTTATTCATGTTGCTCAAAACCAATGACGATAATCAATGAACAACAAAAAATGAATGAATTGACGTGAGTATATATAGTGATACGTAATCAAGGGTGGTGAGCTTTTTTCCCATCACTTTTTAATTAATTGTTACATTTTCCTTTAGTTGACGCCCTTATTTTTGTCGTTATTACTCATCGTTGACGTTCTTGCACTTTTATGGGTGGCTGGTTACTTCCTTAAAATTATTTATACTCAGCAGCATGATTCAGAAAACGAAAGGAAATGGACGTTTTCATAATTGCATTTTGATAACTGAAAATTATTTAATAGTAAATGTGAAGAAAAAATTGATCTGCATCACTCTGTATCATTGAAGCAAAATTATATGCTTTGAAAGTTGTACCTGATGTGCGCTAGATGATGGCAAGTCTCAATTTGTCACAACGTTCAATTTTTCGTAAACTCGCAAAAAAGCCCTACAAAGACTATGCACGGACTTATATTCGAATCGTCGCTCACCCAAACCATTTTATTCTCTGTACATGCGATCTTTATTTCACGTAATCGACGGAATATTTCCTTAGATTGCGCATTCATTGTCAATCGCATACCTTCTCCCGCAACGTATCAATATCATTTCGTTTTCCGCCATAATTTCTAATTAGATTATTCTCTGGTGAGTTCCGTTTGGTGAGATGTATGCTATGGAATGTGTATCATTACACTATTCTGTATACACAATAGGGATGACATTTAAACAAAGCAAAACGTGACAATCACAGACACTATAAATTTTATTTAATTGTTCAATTCGTTCCATAAGAGATTTTTTAGATAAAAGTTCATTTTCAAGATTAACAAAATAATTTGTCAGCAATCGTACACGTGCACTCTTGACTGTTTTCTGAGCAAACCGACATAGTAATGCCATAAGTGACTGAAATTACGAACTAGCGGAATATCGAAAATCGTTCGAATTGTCTTATCCAATCGAAATATTCTCTTCATAAATATAACTAACCTCATGATTGGATACCAATTCATTTGAACATACCTGATGAAAACGAGGTATGATCCATATGGAATTGACATTTGTGAACGCAAACATTCAATAGAATCAGAATAACGAGTGAACAGTTCCGCATAGATAGAAAATCAATTAGATGAACACGATATCTATACAGTGTCATTTTCTCAATTCATCAAAGAATAATGATGATCAAAAGCTGAAANCTTTGCCTACATTTAAATGATCACCATAATGATATGGCGAACTAGTTGTTGCATTGAGCATAGCCACAACGTATTTGTTGGAGATAACTAATTCATTTGAATACATATTTCGATAGTTCATATGCAACATCATTGCTATTGCTGAAGAAGAGGGTGAGAATGTTCGCATCGGTCTTGTTTTAGATTCACACCTATTACAAATAGAAAAAGCGACATGTCCATTAGTTCTTTTCGACTTATTCGATTCAATTCACCTGTTTCCGAAAAAGTTCGTCGAACACCAGCAAATATAATCTATAAAAGCATCGTCATAATCATCGACTGACACGAAATACCTAATTCCATTATTTAAACATGATTCGCTTGACGAAAGATATGAAGAATGAAGAAAAGAGCACGAATGGCCATACCGATTAATCGGAGAAATATACAGAAAATCTTTATATTGATCGATTCTATTATAAAACGTTGCACTGTCAATGACGCGACAGTTTTGACTGTGAATTCCACAAGAATTTATCATTGAATTCGAACATGATTTCGAACGTTTTGGATTTAGTATGACAACGAGACGAAAAGTTGGTAGAAATGGATATTTGGTTGGATAACGATGTACACTGTATAGCTTAACTAGATTTTGACCAATAGTGACGACGAAATCGTTGTTTTGTTTTTAACGGTAATGTTGTCCGATCGAATGATAGTTTCATATGGCCAATTATTTTATGTTGATATTGAAGAGACGTTACGACTCTTATACTAATCAAAATTCTCTACTGCCGGATTGAGTGCCATTTCGATTGTATAGATAACGCTTACACGGTGAGATTGATATTGACAATTGCTACCGTAAGAGCTTGATGGACATAGACAAACAAATCGTAGTGTTCTGGATGTTATTACTTTGATTGGTATCCCACGATCACAAGCCCAGACAAAATGATCATCAATTGTATAATCATAGTCTTCGTTGTGGGACTTCATAATTTTAACAACAGTTTTCTTAGCCTTCGTCGAATATTTATCTTTCGAAGTTACTGGAGCATGACATGTTTGTTCATCGGAGCCATATCGAGAGCATTCTTTAAGTTTATTGCAGCGAGTACTTTTTTTTTTGAACAGGCTGGATCGTGAAAAGTAGCATTTGATCCTAGATATAATGCACAATCAAATATTCCTAGTTTGCAATAGCGTTTGGTTAGTAGATTCACGGGATGTCGACAGTATCCACTGGACTCATCTTCGCCGGCCGAACAGTGTGAAATTCCGTCACTTAAATGTGGCAATAGCAACAACTTCTATCGGGAGCAATTGTTGGTTTATACAAGTACCATTTAAACAACGGAAGTGTTCACCGATTTGATTCTCATCTTGACCTCCTAAAAATTCAACTTTTCCATCTGCAAGTAAATGATGCTTCATTTTAATATTGATCAAATTCCATGTTGTGACATTTTGACACACCCATCGATAGCATTCCATTCATCATCACAAATACTACGCGGGGGAATACAATTGCCATTCCATAATGCTGTATCATTTCGATCATATTGGCTCCAGCTCGGTGGACATTTCATCGATGCCATATAGCACGCCCCAGAAAGAATTACAAAGATCTTGATATTTGAATGTGAATTCATTATTAACTAAAGTCATGTCGTAAGCTTGTCAAAGAAGTTGACAACCTGCATCATTTGCTTCTTCGCATGTGATGGATTTCCAATTAACCTGTTGGTACTCCTCACCTGAACCATCAGCAAAGTCCACTTGTCCATTACCTATAACTCCGAAACGTAACTAATTCAAATCTATCTGCTCAAGATGTTGGTACTCACCAATCAAATGTAGCATAATCTTTCCTGGAATAGTTTTACACTGATATCAATCGTGTAGAAACACATCATTATCATTGATTTGGACGTTTTCATCTGACCCATCTAGACAGTCTAAATAGCCATCTCACAGTCAATATTTTGAAATACACTGAGTTAAATTTAGGCATTAATAAATATTTTGAGGATGTTCTTCACACAAGTTCGTTTTTAATTTTATTCCGAATAAACCATCGAATGGGATGGACCAGTGTCGGAAAGCATCCCTCTTTGTTGAACATTGACTAGTTTGATTGCTCACGCAAAATACATCAGGAGACAACAAGAATGTAATTGGATCAATTATAGCTGTATCAATGAGTTCTTGGATTGATTCATGAGTTAAATACGCATTTACAAATGGCGAAAAGAAATGTGAGTATTTATAGATCGGAATCAATTTATCTGTAGTTTTACATTTTCTCGGTAGTTCATGTTTTATATCAAACGGCTGCTGATCCGAAATTTCCTTCCTTAATCTAACGTAGAGACGGATTAAGTCAGCACAAGGTAAATGTTCGTCATCAACGTAACCGGGTTCACAATCCATAGACAGAGTTTGATAACATAGCTGTTGACCTAATTTCAATTGCTCATCGCTGCCGTCTAAGCAATCAATTTCACCATCGCAAATATCGCGCCAATCGAGACACTGTTTCTTATTTAGACTATCAAGGCACGGGGGAAGTAGATAATAACACGACATGGGACGATTTACAAATTCTACTTTTTACGTCTTTCGCCAATCAGAAAAACTTAATCCGCGAATTTATCGGTACGAATGTATTTGTTTTCTAGTGATTTATACTCACAATATCGACCAAGTATTTTCTCAGAACTACAAACACATATGAGCATTGGATCCTTAGACATCGATATGTTTCTTTGAGCTCTTCGATCAAGAACATATTGATGGAATGTATCGATCAAATCAAAGGGAATATTCTCCTCCAATAACCATTGAATAGTTCAATCTGAAGAATAAACTACTTACAGATATAATCTCGAAGAGAAGCTCTGTCATACTTGATCTGTACAACGCTTCAAATGTAATTTTACGTTCACTGCGAAGAGAACATTATGCTGCTTTTTCCGTGAATCTTTGTTTTTCGGGCATTCGAATACAAAAACGCATATAATCACCCCCTTCGTCTCCATCAGGGGTGATCGGTTTGAGATTCTCTTTTCGAACAAGATAACAATCATGATAAATTGAATTTGATTGATGACTAACTAGAAACTCGAGGTTGGATAGTGTGTGTCTACTACGCCGACTTGAAGTCAATTGCACTACTAGAAAAAAAAAGACATCACTGGATCAGCATAGACTTCATTGATGTATCAATGAATTACTTGGTGATTTATTGTTCAAGAAAGGAAAATAATGGTTAAAATAGTATTTATTTTGAAAAATTGTATGTAACCAAATGACAATTATTAGTTGTGATATTTTATAGAATCGTTAGAAAACATGACATTTTTCGACATGAAACAGATGAAGATAAATATTTATTTTTATTCAAGGTTAACAGAGAAAAATAGTTCATTGAACAGTTACGTCAAGTTCAGCTTCAAACACAGGTATTCGAGGGATCTTTTCTTTGAATATTGGAATATTCAGAACAAAACAATGCCAGAAATCTGGTTTCACAACGAATGTTACACATAAACCATTGCTCGGACAACACCAACAACCAATGTAACTGCGACAATATCTGTTTGCCCAATCTTTGAACTTCTGGTAATTTAATGCCATGAATAATCGATAACGCCACCAGCAGTCAGTCGGTGGTTTGACGATAATATCATACGGAATTAACTTGACAGCAGTATATTGATGTTTATCTTTAAGTTGAACTTCGAGCACATTTTGATCACATTCAGTCAATCCTCGATATTGTTCTTCGCTCAATGTCAGTTCACCTGTTTCTATATCAACTCGTTCAATTGTAGCTGCATTGATCAATGCAAAAGATAAAATTGTGATTAATAAGATTGTTTTGTACATGTTGGATTGTATGAATGAGGTTTTGGTAGAGTTTGCCCGGTTTTATAGGTAGAACGAAATAGTTGGATGCGTAAAAGAGAATAATAGATGACGACAGAGTAATGATGCGTATAAGAGGTATTTATGTCGAACGATTTCTATTGACGTCATGGAGGTATGGTCATGAAAACATGACTTATATTTTGCGTACGGAATAGTTTAAAATAGGTTTAATATCACTGATAGATAATATTTCGTTTGATGATCATGTTTTACTTATTTTATTGTTTTGTAGTGTTTATAATTCGAAAATACGTACATAGTAGTAAATATTATGTTTTGAACAAGAATGATATACTTCACTTATGCTGCATAATGACGTCGAACTGTAACTGATTACTCTCAGGATAAAAGAATATGGACGTAGTTTTTTTTTTCGGCCCGTTACGTGCAAGAGAAGTCCATTCTTGTGAGTGAGGCAGTAGTGTCAAAATTGACAGTTGAATTCAACTATTCAACGGTACAACTATCTAAATATATTACAGCGATAACTTCCAAAGAAAACTCATGACATGCTTTTCTTGACGCTGCCTTCTTCGCGTCCTCAACCGCGTCCCAAACATGTTTATACTCAAGAAATGTTTCCGTAGAAGTTAGTTTGTTTTTCTAATTATGAATTTTACACTTCGAGAAATGTACCAGCAGAATGAATATATAAATAAACAACGTGTATGAAATTATGCCGAAACGAAATTAATAGAAAAAAAACAAATTATTTGTTGATAAACACTCATATCATACATTTAATTACTTAATTAAAGAATATTGTCTGAAATAAATATTTACGAATGTCTCACCTATAACAAAATTAATATCTATTTTCATATATATCGTATACAATATCAAAATAATAACTGCTTGTTTGTCTTTATCACAATCAATTTTCTTGTTCACTCTCTCTCTCTCTTCCTATCTATATATACGTGCCATATCATCATTACTTGACAAACCAATTTCAATCGTACTCGTCTACTGTTACACATCGCAATACTACTATTCAAATGTTTTCGTCTGGACTTATGCCTTCGGCATTTTCGTCTTCAAGTTACCTCGGTTCTCCATTTAGCAGATCCTTCAGTTTTAGTGGAATGATGCCTTTTGGACAGTTTTCTGGGTGTTGTTATCCATTCTGTTGTAGTCCTTTATATCCAGTCATTTGTTGTGCGCCAAAACGTGCTACTACAACAACTTTTGGTGATATATATGACGATTATGATGATATAGTATCATATCCGGAATATACATATTAGCATTTTAATTTTTTATTTTAGTAAAATAAACCTTCAGTTTACGAAAAAGAGCTATTGTTTTGTCTGTATGCTAAATAATAATGAGCAATCTTAAAATAACATTATTATCTGTTAATCAATGCGAGGGTGTCGGGAAACTTCCGCATGAAAAATCAAACGTATGGTGTCCTGCAATAATGTAAGGAAATGCGATGAGCATGTTTGTTGGTATTAAACAAAGACAAAACTAAAAGGAAAAACACCGTTGTGTATAAAAAAAAAGGCATAGAAAAAGAAAATCAGGACATGACGATCAACAGACAATACACATCTTCACCCTCAAACCGACACCCTTCTCTTCCTTAAAGTTCACATATGCTATTTATTCTTTATGATGCATCAAAAAAGCATATAATCAGTCAAACGAAAGATAAAAACTATTTGATTTCTTGATTAAATAATTAAAGAAAAGCTTAAAGGTTATATTTATTGAGTACAGTATCGGTATGCACAGGCCCCAGGTGAATATAATCCATGCACATAGTACCCATTGCAATTTGTTATTACATTCCAATAAACGGAACCAAAGCATGGATTACCATTATAAGCAAAACATGCAAATGCACTGACACTTTGACCGACAACAGACGGGTAAGTTGCATTAGTCCAGCCTGCTGCATATGTTCCACACGCGAATCCTTGAGCTGAGTTGGGTGGTGATGTAGCTAATCGTGTTCCACCTGGACTTACAAAGCGAACAAATGTCGGAACATTTGTACTAGTACTGCTGAAGACAGTTGAGTCACAGCCTCCATTTGCACCAGCCGTTGTTAAACGTGTTGTATCATTGATTGTGGTGTAATTGAAACACTGTGCTGGTAACGCCACAGTAGTCGTAACTGAAATCAAATAAAAAAACAAGTAAGTTTGCGTTCACTTTGTCATCAGCTACCTGTATTAGTTGTTGTTGATGACGGAGGAAAAAGTGTTGTAGTTGACTGAAACAAAGTACTAGGCGGTGTTTGAACAATGGAATACGATGTTGACAATGCCAATCCTATACGATTGTTTTGCATATCAAACACGCTATAAAAATGTCTCAGGAAAAAGTCGCCAAGAATCCAAATTGGATTTGAGTTCGCATCATTTTGACTTATTGTTGATATAACACTGTAACATATGTAGTTCGAAGGACCACCTGCTATTTGAATATACATCAAGGGCGTGAGAGTGAATGGAACGCCGCTGATGATTATCGTTATGTTTGGAAATGCTGACAAAGGTTTCGTTTGACAATTAACAGTGTACTGCAAATGCAGAAAAGAGACAACATAGAAAGTATTTATACAATTTTCTCTTCTTACCCATCCAAATGTTGAATTCCAAGTCGCACCCAAAAGCGAATTGATTGCATTTACATAAGTGGCTGGGCCCAGAATAGCAGCTGTTGTTCCAGTATCTAAAATAGCGTTGATTCCTGATGCTATTGTCGTTGTCGTCGATCCAACAGTGACTCCAATACTGTCAGCAACAAATTCCCAGAAACCTTTCACAGCAACAGTGGCATACGTAAAACATCCGGTATACTTCGTTGCGTCATAGCCACCTAAGATCAATTCACCTGTATCGGAACCAGTCGATACTCTAATTTTAGAAAGATGACGCTTAGAAAACGACTTGTGAAACACTTACGGGCCAAACCAAAAGCCAAATAATGGTAGACTTAGTTGACCAAGTCGATACATTGCCCATATCAATGGCTCTTCACCACCGCTTGTAATACTTTGATAACCCATACCTAGTAGCCCGTCGCGTGCGCCCCCGCTCATACCATTAGCTGAAGTAGCAATCGCAAATGTTTGATTCGAAACTGATATGCCAGCAATCTACGTGAAAGAAATCCGAAGTAAAATAAAATCTTATTCAGATTGAACTGGTTTCGTTTTGTTATCTTACATTAACTGTATCAGTTGCCCATGTTCCGTTTACATTGCTGCCATCACCATATCTAATATAAAACGGGTTCTTTGTTACACTGCATGTTGACGATAAATTTGAGTTGAATGTATGATTACCACCTGTATAATTGAAATTCGGCGTATTCAATGTTTGATTAATTTTTAAAAAAACTGTTTATTTTACCACATGAAGGTCCACATTGACCACCTGGTATCCATAAATCGCTTGATCCAGTATCAAAATCAACATAAAATGGCTGACATGGCGTGCCAATTGTTATCAAACCAGTCCAATATGTCTGTACATTAGGATTTTATCTTGCAACTTCTTCGAAATTTCAATGAAGTTTTCAGTACTTACTCCCCAAAACTGATCTACTAGCGTTTCATTTGCTATTGTTGGTGTAACCGATCGTTGTCTTCTTATTCCTGCTATTGTTGAATTACCATGACATTTATGTCTACTTGCGCTGTTACTACATTGATATTTCACCTTTTGCATAGAAATACTAAAGAAGAGAAACAAGAAGAACATTCGCGATGGCAAAATATTGAGAAATAACATACCGTTTTATACCAGGATTAATAGAACTTCCGCCACTTGTAGCTGCAGCATCAGTACTCGGACCGAATACAAACGCGATAACGAGTACTGAGAATGTCACGATAGTCAGAAACTTATTCATGTTGCTCAAAACCAATGACGATAATCAATGAACAACAAAAAATGAATGAATTGCCATGAATATATATAGTAATACATAATCAAGGGTGGTGAGCTTTTTTCCCATCACTTTTTAATTAATTGTTACATTTTCCTTTAGTTGACGCCCTTATTTTTGTCGTTATTATTCATCGTTGACGTTTTTGCACTTTTATGGGTGACTGGCTACTTCCTTAATATTATTTATACTCAGCAGCATGATGCAGAAAACGAAAGGTAGTGGACGTTTTCATAATTGCATTTTGATAACTGAAAATTATTTAATAGTACATGTGAAGAAAAAATAGATCTGCATCACTCTGTATCATAGAAGCAAAATCATATGCTTTGCAAGTTGTACCTGATGTGCGCTAGACGATGGCGAATCTCAATTTGTCACAACGTTCAATTTTTTGTAAACTCGCAAAAAAGTCCTAAAAAGGCTATGTACGGACTTAAATCCGAATCGTCGCTCACCCAAACCATTTTATTCTCTATACATGCGATCTTTACTTCACGTAGTTGACTGAATATTTCCTTAGATTGTGTATTCATTGTCAATCGCATACCTTCTGCCGCAACGTATCAATATCATTTCGTTTTCCCTCCATAATTTCTAATTAGATTATTCTCTAGTGGGTTCCGTTCGGTGAGATGTATGCTATGGAATGTGCACCATTACACTATTCTGTGTACACAATAGAGATGGCATTCAAACAAAGCAAAACGTGATAATCACAGACTCTATAAATTTTGTTTAATTGTTCAATTCGTTCCATAAGAGATATTTTAGATAAAAGTTCAATTTCAAGATTAACAAACTAATTTGTCAGCAATCGTACACGTACACTCTTGACTGTTTCTTGAGCAGACCGACATAGTAATGTCAGTAACTGAAATTATGAAGTAGCGGAATATGGAGAATCGTTTAAATTGTCTTATTCAGTCGAAAGATTTTCCTCACAAATATAACTAATCTCATGATTGGATACAAATTCACTCGAACATACCTGATGAAAATGAGGTATGATCCATATGGAATTGATATCTGTAAATGCAAACATTCAATAGCTTCAGAATAACGAGTGAACAGTTCTGCATAGATAGAAAATCAATTAGATGAACATGATATCTATACAGTGTCATTTTCTCAATTCATCAAAGAATAATGATGATCAAAAGCTGAAAACCAAGGGATATAGTCCACCAAATACATTAATAATACTTTTTCGAACTAGAACGATACTCATGTGATCTTGATATTCAAATATGCACATGTATGGAGTACATCGATTCGACAATAAAGAGAAAAGGATAAATTCAAATTATATGTTTCACCACGAGAACTATCGATATAAGGATCAATCACCATCATAAAAGATCGATTATACAGGGCATCCCAATGTCGACGCAAAAAAGAAATTCACAAAATGACATTCAGTATAAACATTTGGAATTTCGAAAAGTAGTGGAACAGAAGATATTGATAAGTCGTTGCACATCGCCAACTTTCAATCACTGAATTCATTTCAGGTTCGAACAATTCTTGAGAAAGTATGCGAGAATTGATCAGTTGTGTTTGCAAGAAACTATTCTATGAACGATTCGTCATTTGTATTGCTTCTTCAAAAAACAGAAATAAGAAGTAAAGCGTTGTATCATCCGAAAGTCGATAGTCCAAACGAGAATACCAAATCTAACTCGAAGAAGACAAATCACTTGTGCATATCTGATGAAAATGAGGTTCCATACCTAGAAAAGTAGAATAACAGACAGAAGTTGATGAACATGGACATGAAAGACTATTGGAGTGTAGTTTTCGTTCGTTCATTCTTCTACCATCAGATCATTGAACATTGATTGAACTCGTGAATTCATTTCAAAACGACTTTAGTTCGTGATCATCATGACTGATAATGTTGTCGATATTCGTAGAAATATACGATAAAATCGAGACATCCAAAACAACTATAAAAGTTGCCTTGCTGATCTATGTAGAGATTAACATCGACAATCAGTCACTTCATTATGATTTCCACCACTGTCGAAGTTAATACTTTCAATCCATCGATCAATAATCAATTCACTTGAACAGACTTGATGGAATCGTGATTAAATCAAAGTGAAATTACCATATGAAATAGAAATACATGAACATGGACATCAGACATCGAATGGGAGACTTGAGAACTCATCCAGAGTACAACACAAACGATTGTGAGAAGTATTGAGAGAACTATGATGTAGATTCGAGTGGCAATAATACTGGAACGAAGGTGATGTTCATTATCACCATCAGTTCTATCAGAAGTCTTCAGATTTTGAAGATAAGTTTTCAGCGTCTGTATTGTTGAAGTATGAAAGAGAACGTTGTATATTCAAATCATAATGCGTGTTTCTTCTAAATCTGACTTTTGTTTCGCGTGATTCTATGAAATTATCTGTACAACTCAGTGTCTTATGGCGTGAAAGTAAAATATAGCTATCACGTGACGCTGGCTCGAAAGATTTACTCAGGCTTTTCTTATAAGAACGGTGTTTTATGATCTTATCAGGAAACTATTTACTTTTTACATTTAGTCAATGATTCAGATTAAGTAAAGAGTGGGAGTATTCATAGCTTTAAACAAATAAATAGACAAGACAGACATCTGTCGTAATCTAACGAGAGAGTATCATTCTATGAATAGTTTCTCACAGAGCATATGCCTCTATAAGACAACTCTTTCTATCAACAGCAGACTCATACTTCTTCTAATTGGCTAAAGTAGAGCTCTTTCAGCATTATTATTACTTCCTAATCAGTTTTAAACGCAAACGATACACTTATCAAAGCAAAAGTGAAAGAAAAGATGAAGAAACATTTATGTTTCTCGATTACAACGACTACAGACAGACTATGATTAACTAGAACAAAATGATTGTTAGCATCTCGAACAGTTAACATTCAATCTCTCCATCATGCTTTTTTCAAAGAGAAGAACATAATGTCAACGGGAGCTATTTCGATTTATTCCAGTTAAACTACGCCTTTTACCAAACACTTCCTATTCACATCTTCAGTGTTTGCATACCGATAAACACATTCTCTACACTCATGTTTTTCTCGTTCTTCAGTTGCTTTGCGCACGTCTTCTCTCGAAAGAAGAAAGAACACAAAAATTCACCAACTAAGTTACTTTTTTTATTGCGTTTTAACCAGCACAGCATCAAAACACAGAGACTGAAGTTAACAACTACGTGGGGAACAATAATCAGAACTTTCAATACAACAGACAATCGGTGATCGATCGATCGATATTAAAAAAATGCAAGACGTCGTTGTCATCTGGCTCGACAATCATATCGATCACAACTATCCTGATTGTCAGTTAACACTTACACAACTCCAACGCATTGTTGACAACGTCATCATATTCACGGATAATGATGAATGCGTCGAGTTTATAATCAGCAACAATCACCATCGAGTATATCTAATCATTTCTGGTGCACTCGGACAATATCTAGTGCGTTGTATCCACGACATTCCTCAACTACACTCCATTTTCATCTTTTGTCAAAACAAATCCTATCATGAACAATGGGCTAAACATTGGAACAAGATCAAAGATGTTTTCATTGATATAATATCACTCTGCCAAGCCATTCAAATCACGTTTCCTCAAGATGAGCCCGACACCGCACCAATCAGTTTTGTGCCATCTGGCAAAAGACTGGATCAGCTCAATCCATCTTTCATGTACACACAACTCTTCAAAGAGATATCGTTAACGATCCAATTCCAAGACAAACACATCGAAGAGTTTATCAAGCATCATCCTGGACTAATCACTCTCGATAGTAAACATTCCAGTGATGTTAAGCAATTAGTACGTGAATACCATGCAGAGAAGCCCATCTGGTGGTATACAAGAGGTACTTCGTTGCATTCCATGCTCAACTATGCACTACGAATCATGGATGGTGATATTCTTGTTCGAATGGGGTTCTTCATCACTGATCTTCATCGCAACATTGAACAGTTGCACAAAGAACAGTTCGTTAACACATCTTGGAGTTCTCTTGTGTTTACAGTATATCGCGGACAAGGTCTATCTCACACAGATTTTGACGAACTAAGAAACACAATAGGTGGGTTGATGTCATTCAACAACTTCTTCTCTACCAGTACAGACCGCGACGTCTCGTTTTCCTACGCGGAAAGTAGTGCAGACAATCCCAGGTTAGTAGGAATCCTCTTCACAATACGCGTCGATCCTTCACAGTCAACAACACCCTTTGTTCGTGTTGGAAATGATGGCCACTTTTCAGAAGAGATCGAAGTGTTGTTTTCAATGCACACCGTGTTCCGAATTCATGACATCAAAGTTATTGGCACTGGTCGACCACTCTATGAAGTGAATATCTCGCTGACTCTTGATTCTGACGAAGAGTTCCGCACACTCACTGATCATATTCGTCGCGAGAATCATATTGATGGTAAAGGATGGACGCGATTAGGCCAACTGCTGATTGAATTGGGTCAACCAGACACAGCTGAGAAGATTTACGATACTTTACTAAACCAAACATTAGATGACAGCGATGAGGGAGTGATCTGTCATCAACTTGGTCGTATCCGAGATCAGCAAGGCTTGTTTCAGGAAGCCATAACATTATATACTAAATCACTTATGCTTCTTGAAAAGTCACTACCTGTAAACCATCCTACTTTAGCCACACTATATGTTAACATCGGTTTGGTGTATGCTAGTATGGGTGATTATCCAAAATCACTCGAATACTATGGGAAAGCTCTTTCATTTCAACAACAATCACTTCCTGAAAAACATCCTGATTTAGCCACATCCTATAACAACATCGGTTTGGTGTATTCTAGTATGGGTGATTATCCAAAATCAATCGAATACTACGGGAAAGCTCTTTCAATTCAACAACAATCACTTCCTGAAAACCATCCTCATTTAGCCACATCCTACAACAACATCGGTTTGGTGTACGATAGTATGGGTGATTATCCAAAAGCTCACTTCTATTGTGAACGCGCTGTTCAAATTGTCAAATGTTCATTACCGTCAAACCATCCAGACCTTTTGATGTACAAAAGAAACCTGGAATGTGTGAAGGATGCACTGTGGCGTTCTTCTTTGACTCATATAAAATAAAATCATATCTCGTTTCAAAATGACATGGTATCATATAGTTTTTTCAGAGAAGTATTGTATCGATGTCTTTCCATCAAAATGCGCAGGAAACGCCTCAATGAGGGAAGAACTGATCAATTGATACATCGAATGCTCTTAGATATTGAATAGTATGAATACGATTTACGTCAGAGAGTGATAAGTTTTATGATTATAAGTAGTGAAGTTCGACGAATCCTACCTCCAAATTAGTGTTTAAACTGTATATGAGGTAACATGAAGACAATTTTGTTCAAGTCCTTATAGCTGCTCGTGAGAGTGAAATAAACGAGCGTTTGGAAGAACAAAATCAGTATAGTTGTCTATGTGAATTCCACTCGGTCATATCTTTCGTGAAGACGACGAAACTTTATCTGGACAAATTCTGTACAAACTTCATTATTTATTGCAAAATATTGACGAGAACAAAATCATCGCATATCAATCCTACTCAATTCAGAAGAGGTGATAAACGCTTTCGTTGCTGATCAGTCGGATTTTGATTTGATATTCATGCACAATAGATATTTAGATCCTGTTGATTGTTCTACTATAGTATGAATAACGTCAAATATTGTCTCCTCTAGTGCACCAGTTCTTATTATGAGATAAGAAAAGAAGAAACATCATTGTTCACAGCCTCTTTTCATCTAAGACTTGTTCTTCTTCTCTCGATAATGCTAATCTTCACAAAAGAGCATTCCAAAGCGTTTTATTCGTCAAAATTCATGAAAATTTGACTATCAGAATAAGTCAGTTACATTTCCTACACGTTTCACTATCATATTCAACGTTTCAACATTCGATGGTACACAGAAATGCGTTGGATTTAGTGAATTGTAGTCATTGGAACATGAGTATGATCAGATGACTCCAAACTTGATTGTCATTTTCTCCAAACAAAGTCATCTTGAGCGCTTCTACCTTGTTTAATTCTATGACAGATTCAACATCATTTACTATACAATAACAAACAATACAGTGAATACCAACTTGAAATCGATTTTCTGTCAAAATGTGAATCACTTCAGCTGTATTCATCTCACACTTATCTCGTTTTTCAATTCTTTGGGTTCCTAATCGTAGATCTTCAGATGTCGATAAGATCATAATGTGCAATATGATTCACTTCATTTGCAGTTCAAATCAAACATTAGTTGTTCGATAAATCCTGTTCTTTCATTCAAATACAGTGTGCACTGGCCAGCATATCATCTGATTTTCTTTTTTATAGTCAGCACGACTAGAACTGAGAGCATTTGATCGTCGTCCTGTTTTCGAGATCGAGAAAAGAACATATCCAAAGCCGTTTGAGCAGTGTTTAGCGAATAATTGCACAAAGCACAAAGATGATATACCCGGTCATTGCTCAACTTCGAAGCAAGAAAAAATGATTCATTTATGAGCGGATGTTTGTCAACAAGGACTGAATAATGAAAATTCGACCTTTTAATATTCATTTATATAGGGAAATATCACACATGTACAAAATCAAAAGAAAAATTCTCTTAAGCTGCAAAAATGCGTCGTAGTCGTTGTTTATGTCTGGCTTGCGCTTGGATATGAGCTGGATTGAGCATATTTGAGATTTTGATGAATGCAGCATACATCACCACAGCATGCACAGGCATCAGAGTAATCAAGAAAACAGGTGTCATTATCGCTACTGTTTGTTGACATGCATTTTCCTATCACAAATATCGTCATGCAATACATTTCAAAGATGACGAACTTACGAAGTCTTTTGGATACATAACACCAACTGTCGATTCACTTGTTCCACTTGATGTAGTTGCAGCAGCTGTTGTTGAGGCTAGTAGATGGAGAAAAATTTAGAATTTGACAACAGAAAAGATTTCATGATTATTACCAGCTGTAGTCGAGTTAGAAGTACTTGCAGTGGTTGCATTTGTTGTCATAGCAGTCGTTGTTGTTACCACAATACCAGTTGTTGTCAACTATTCACAAACATCATCATAATTACACGAAGAAAATTGAAAAGAATCGGTACCAGAGTATTGATGCTGGTAGTTGATGTTGGTCGAGTTGTGACTGTCGCAGTTGTGAATGGTGTGGTGGTTGTTGTCGTTGTACTTGAAACAGCTGGATTCCAAATATTGAATCGCCAATAGGTTGGATCAGTGACGGGTGCAGATTCCGCATCTATTATATTCCATCGACAATTCATTTCTATATTAGATATCATGAAACTCACGACAAAAAACATTTCCACTTGCAAATCCACTGTCCATTGTAACATAATAAGTTTTACCAGGTATCCACGAATAGATTGCAACAATGACAATTGTGTCTCCAGTGTAAACCAGATTTGATGCATAGCCAGCATCATAACACACCACTGACACATTCGTATCTGCATCATGAAAACAAACATCTGTTCCATTACGAGTTGGACGACCAACTGTACTTGACGCTGTCGAATCAAAATCAATGAACGATGAAAAAATAAAAACTTTTTAAGAAATGTCTACCTTCGATTGAAAAGAGAGTTTGATTGGAGAAAACAGTGCCCACGGGACTTGCTGATCCTTGTACTAGTGTCGGACGGATCAGATCGGGTGAATCATAGCCAACTAGATATGTTATGCACCATGGATCAGATTGTAAACTACTATTGTCAATAGCACCAGCACAAAAACCTTGAGGACCAGTTTGTGCTGCCGCAGGTGTCCATGTCAATACCATTGTCCAAAGATCTATCATTTTACCAAATATTTCTCTCAGTCTTCTCACTGATCGTCGATTACTTACTGGTGCTGGGATTATTGATCGCACTATGTGTCATTCCATAGGGTGAACTGGTTACAAGATCAACGATAGTTTGACCAGGACAATATGTTTGAATGATGATTGTTTCATTCAGTTGAACACCTAAAGTATAGATTAGACAAATAGGCTCCTATGAAAGATTCAATCGCAATTTACCAATGGGAACTCCAATACAAGCTAAGATGAATGAAAGAAATACAAAGAAAAAGAGTCAATTAAGATTTCGAATAGAACATATGATCATACCTCGGTTAGGACGATCACCAATGATTGATGGACGTTCTGAACAAGCACCAGCAGAGGCTGTGTATCCATAGAATAGAAATTGGATTGGAACAGAGCTCATCGGACTAGTCGAAGAACTACTATAATAATCTTCGATCTGAAGAGCACATGCATAATACAGATTTGCAGTTGGTAAAGTAAACGATAAGGTACAATTTGATGCAGTTAGTACAGTTGATGAAGGTAAACCACTACAAATACCTCCACATTCATCAACTCGATTATAATTCGATCCAGATGCTGAATTTGACCAACGACATTGCAAAATATCAGTACCATCATTATCTGCCATTTGAACAACATGAACGACTTGTGTATTTATTTGATAAAATACAACTGGAAGTGTATTTGTAACAGGACTACTATTGATATAACCATCTGGTCTCAAACCTAAATTCAATCGATTCACAATTGACCATGATTGACCTCCGCCAATGTAAAGAGCAGTCATCCATGCACTCGACTGAAAACCAATTGTGATCGATGTCGTCAAAGGTAAAGTCAAAGTATCATATCGTTCACCAGCCCATGATTCGATGATTGTATTTTGATCACAATCTGTTGTTGTCATAACAGTTGAAAGACCGCCGCTCGGATAGGTAGAACTTGAGCAGTTTGATAGACAAGTCATATAAGAATTAACGGGAATCGGTGTTTGCGAAGTAACATCGGCTTCTGTGCAATAAGGTGGAGTAAAACCAGACCATTGTCGATTCCAGAAATATCTTTGATGGATAAGAATACTTGCATTACCATCCGATGGTGTACTATTCAATGGGCGCCTAAGGAGAATCAAAGTATCGAAATGAAAGTTGGATGAGTGATGAGTGTACGTACCATGAAATAATACCACCACGAAAATGTGCTCCTTCGATTGTATTGTATAGAGCATATAAAATCACAAGGAAGAAATACCAAATGAGTTTCATTTTTCTGATATGTAGTTAATGTACCTTTTTTTCTCATATATATATATGAATTTTTTCGAAACATTTCAATAGAAAGTACATGAGGGTGGAGTTTAATCATGATATGTTTAACGTGTTGTAGTCAGAACGAAAAAGGCATATACGAATTTGAGTGTACTTTTAAAGTTTTGCCACAAATAAAAGCAACGTACGAGCAGTAAACATTAACACTGTTTTCTCTGCTCAAATAGATTCAGTACGCCTTGGTGATGGAAAGCAAACAATTTTGACGTTTTGACTCATTCTTTGAGAGCTATTACAATTCACTTTCTTTCGCTAAGGTGCATTATGAAATCGAGTAGATCAACATATTTTTTATCCATGACTACCCACCCATTCTTCAATGGGTACTTTTTATTTCGATGTTCTTAAAAGTTACATAGCATCATGCACACAAGAATCATTTGAAGTACAATCTTGGGCGTCGTTAGAAACAGCACTCTGTCCCAGTTTCATACGAAAACAACAAATACGTCGTGAACCAAATTATTTTCTCTACAATTGAGATAACAAAAATCGTCGAAGTTTGCTGGTAATAAAATCTAGTGGATAAGTATACGCCACGGATTCGATTGTTAGATGAAAATTTTCTATTCGTTAAAGTTTAACTCCCACACCTTGTCTCTCTATTTGACTTTCTAACTTGTTTATTTATGACGATAAGTCTGCTTCAGCTAATAAATATCCTTTTACAGTAGTATAACATCACATGATATCCGACTAAATGTACCATTGATACTTTGCCATTTAAGATTTATCAATACGTCTTTACTGTTCGATATTCTTTTCGAATGTAACACGAGAAATATGCTAGTGAACAATGTACCGACGATAAATTTCCAAGTGAACACTTGAGGGCCTAGTTTCAAAACCAATATTTGCGCTTGAATCAACGTCTGTTTTAGCTGAAAACTAGTCGACATGGGGATGAGTGGTGTTACGACATGCTAAGCATCATATGGATAATCTCTCGTCAAGGATTTTATGTGTATCCACGAGCTACCCAATGGCAAGTAGAGTATTGTTGATTTTTCTTGAATGTTATATTTGGTTTATAGTATAGGATTAATTGATCCTTGGTTAACTTGTATGGCGTGGCACCATTCGAATCTCCAGCACATTGTTTTACTAAAAATGTTATAGTTGTGTTTTGTTCATTAGACTTTTGTTTCTTTGGTTTAGGTAATTCTGTCGTGGTTGCCGTCTTGAATTGATTTGGTAATAAAGGCTTATTTGCATGTTTTTCAAACTATTCTTCCAAGGATTTAGCCTTTGAATATAGAATATTGTACAAACCTTCGAAATCGAATTGATTGGTCAAAGTCACCATCATCTGATATTTTATCTCTATTTCTGTAAGTATTGGAGTGAAACATACAATACTGTTGTATTACTCAAATCTGTTTTCTTCTTCCACGTGTACTAATCTCGTTACGAACACCACGACGGTTTTTTTTCGTTCTTTGAATTATGTTTATGTAAGAGACTGAGACAAAGAAAAAGAACGACGACATTCTAATCATTTACTAACCATAACACATCGTACTCATGTAAAAAGAGCGCTATTCTCATTATATTTTCTACTAAAGAGTGTGAGCAAGAATAGATATCAACCCTATCCTTCCTTTATTCATTGAAAATCTTGAGGGTTAGTTTCAACTATATTGGACTCTCGTTGATTTTCACTGATTGTCAATGAATACTTTAACTGCTGTCATTTCGCTTCCCTTGTGTTCACTAGTAATAAAGTTGCAACCCATATAGGTTTTTCGTTTATGATGGTTCCATGACAACCGATGTGTACGTGTAAATACCGGCATTCATGAGTTGACTATATACACTTGAGTGCTTGAAATAATTATTGATTTATTGGAAGTTCGAATATCTTAGATTTACATAAAAATCTATTATTCATTTTGTATGACGATTTCTATCGCAGGATCTATTCTAGTTTGTTTCTGCAGATATACAAATCGAGGACTCATACGATTCTTTTAGTTTATGACCATCTTATTTTTGTGAGTCACATATTTGTGGTGCAATACAACGACAACTCTCCAATAAAGAATGTGATTTCATCATCAATAGCAATTGCTGCTTCGTCATATTTTTCTTTTCTTCTCAACATTAATATTTAGTAGAGCTGCTGAAAAGCACGTCAGAATTATTGACACAATGTCTAAAATCCTCGATCAAGACGACAACTACACGTATGAGATATTACAAGACAAAGATTGTGTCGAATGTGCAACTTTTCTTGCTCATACATTCACCAAGGATAATCCGTACGAAATTTTTATGAAAACAACCTTCGAACAATTTTTTCCGGATGCACTTGCACTGTGTCAAGGTATTGTCAGTACAAATCTATCTGTCATTGCACGTCATAAACAAACAAATCAAATCGATGGTATTATACAAGGCATTGATCTAAATACTCCCGATGATGAAGAAGATTCAACAGCTGATACCGACGCCGGTGGAGAGAAGCGAGCAGATCCAATTCTGCAATTGATACATCAATCTAAAGAAGATTATATAAAAGAATACGAAAAAACACATGGTGAATTGAAACAAAATTCAGTTGCACACATACTCATGGTTGGTGTACGATCAGATTGTCATGGAAAAGGTAAATTTTTTCGGCAGAATCGTTCGAGTCACAATAACTTGGAATGTAGAACTCTAATCTACAGTCAATTTTATTAACAGGCCTGGCTTCAAAATTGAATCAAGTCTTTCTTGATCATATTCGTCGTCAAGGATTTAAACACGTGATTGTTGATACAACAAGCGCAGCTATCCAGCATATATATGTAACGAAACTGAAAG
>CAJNOJ010000328.1:81123-107210 GCA_905250025.1 Adineta ricciae | reverse complement strand
GCAGTGTCGGTGTCGAACATAGGTTTTGTGATGGAATGAATGAGAGTTAGACGACTATGTGTTTGATGGACAAGAGCTTTCAAGCGTTGTGGAGGATCTTTTGGTGACAGAGGACAATATGTACCGCCTGCCATGAGGACTGACACAATACCGATGACCTAAATGAAATAGCTCATTTATGACATGATCATTGTCAACATGCTGTGCATATAAGTATGCAAGTAACGTTCGTCTAGCGACCCGCTCAGCTCTTTCTCGTAGTAATCGTGCTTTCAGATATTACAGTTTAAAGCTATTATTGTGTATATTAATTTATTTTTAGTGTAGATTAGATATTTTCGCAAAAGTAACAATAGATATTTATACCAAATGTTAAATAGAGCATTAAATATTGTGAAGAAATATCGATACAGTTAGGAAGATTATGGGTGAGAAAATCAAAAGACGAAATTAATAAAACACGATAGGCAATATCTGATGCAATGAGAGAAAAGAGACAGTTACTACAATAATTGAGATAAATGTAAAGAAAGAGATAAAGAAATTAAACATGCACGAATAGTTATTTTAAGTTAATTTCAAAGTATAATACGTTTTATATGCTTGCAATAACACTAGGCTCTTAGAAAAGTGTCGATTTACACATATTTCAGAAAATGAAAGAGGTACACTCTCGTTTTGTGTTTTTGTCAATTTCATCTAAACGTTTCAGTTCAGCGTCTTGCGCTGAAGAAGGTTGAACTTGTAGGACCTTTATTTCGAAAGATCGAAGGCTAACTATATCATTCCCTTTCTTCACTCTACTGAGTGGTACATACACTGATAAAAATTTTCGTAGAATGATAAACCCTCAAAAAAGGGTTTATAACTGAAAAATTCGTTTATCAACGTGATCAATCCCTTGATCAACCCTTTTTTCTTGATAAACCCCAAAAGGGTATTTTATCCGTTGCAAACTGGTCAACCCAACAGTTTATTGTCTCTTGATAAACCCTTTTCCCGTTGATCAACTGAATCAACCCTCAAACTCAGAGTTTATCATCATTTCCAAGAAACCTTTCGATTAGAATTGATCCAGTTGATCAACGGGAAAAGGGTTTATCAAGAGACAATAAACTGTTGGGTTGACCAGTTTGCAACGGATAAAATACCCTTTTGGGGTTTATCAAGAAAAAAGGGTTGATCAAGGGATTGATCACGTTGATAAACGAATTTTTCAGTTATAAACCCTTTTTTGAGGGTTTATCATTCTACGAAAATTTTTATCAGTGTATATCGATGATACTTGCAGTGTCCCAGGCGGAACTTGGAGATCGACTAAGATTTTGTTCATTGTGAGTCCTTACACTTTGTATGTAGTTATGGCGAAGGCAGGTAGAATTGGTAGTTGTGTTCTTGTAACTTGAATGACTTGTGGAATTTTTCTCCCACTTTGCACTCGATCGAGTAAGTGTCCGAAGAGTTGCTTTATAGGAACAGTGAATCGCGTTTTGAATAACGGAATAGGAATTAGTTTAGGGCGAAGACCATCAAGATTTGTTTCTACTTGTGATGTATTAATTTCCACAAGTGCATATAATGGTTTTCGTATTTATATTGTATTGGAGGGAAATACATCGCTCTTTATCTTAAAATCCCCTGGCTCCTCCTGATCATCGCATAGGAGCTCTCGAAAAATTCCTTGTGCACCATTCGAAAGCCCTAGTTCAAAACTCGTTTGCGAAAGGTAATTACTAATTATTCCATAAAGAGACATTGAATACAAGTAACGTTCATCCTTTGGATTCGCTTACCCTTTTCTGAAAGAATTTTCCTAATGCTGAACACATTCAGAGATTTTGAAGGAGAAAAAACACACTGCGATTGCTACTAGTGCTCAACTGAATCATGGCACTATGTCACACACTAGAACTAGAATGAATAGGATACAGATGTCCTTTTAGGAATCAGACCGATTAGCCATTTGTCAGTGGATAATTCTCCAGCACCAACTATGTTAACTGAAAAATTCATCGCTCAACGGCTAGTCAGACGACTACTCACGGCCAACCATTGACCTTTCTCATCTGGCTTTCTATTTTCACATCACGCCCATAGAAATTTTCATAAATGCTTTACTAAGTCACTCATAGACGGACGATATACAGTAGACTACTTGAAAAGTTTGAACATTCGCTTGTGTCTTCCAGCGATAAACCGATTCTTTTCTCTCCTGTCAACGAAATGATACCTTGTCGAATATTTTCATTGAGGAATGTCCATTCGTCAAGTCCCTTTCAAAACTATTGCAAGCCTGGCAAGGTTGTTCTAAGCATACACTTTAGGATTAATCTAACATTTAAACGCCTAGTCGTTCGTTGGCCTCCCTCCGGTCGGCTACTCACGGCTAGCCGTTGACACACATGATCAGTTTTCATAGTTTTTTCATAAAAAGAAGTAGCTCGTTGATACTGAGTCGATCTGTGATCGAAGTTATCAAAACCCTTCGTATCTGTGTAGCTTACAGTACATATTCTATGGCTCTGTTCAGTTTGAAGCGCTGATAATGTACAATCCCTATTCTCGAAGCTCGAAAACACATCAATTATGTTCGTTGAAAAACCATTGACTTCCGTTGAGACAGTGATAAATCTCATCTTTCAAGTCATTTTCAAAATAAACGTTTAGTCGTTCGTCGACCTCCCTCCGGTCGGTCACTCACGGCTAGCCGTTGCCATGCTGTCTCTGTTATTCCTTTCGCCTTCGATCGACTTCCAAACTGAACGATTGGGTTTTCTTTTATTGTCGCTTCGACAGTCATGATCTTCTATTCATTCGACTACCAAAAGAAACCAGATAAGAAAGTCTTATTCTATAATTTGCTTCGAAACGAACATCTTTCACAGTGCTGTATGTGTTCAGAATACTGTTTCTACAGTTCACACAGAAAAAAAATCAGCAGAATAATCAACCCTCAAAAAAGGTTTATAACTGAAAAATTCGTTTATCAGCGTGATCTACGCCTTGATGAACCCTTTTTTCTTGAAAAACCCTTGAAGGGTTTATTATCCGTTGCAAACTGATAAACGCAAGGGTTGATTATCTCTTGATAAACCCTTTTTTCGTTGATCAATTGAATCAACCCTGAGACCCAGAGTTGATCATCACCTTTAAGAAACCCATCGTTTTAGGGTTGATTCAATTGATCAACGAAAAAAGGGTTTATCAAGAGATAATCAATCCTTACGTTTATCAGTTTGCAACGGATAAAATACCCTTTTGGGGTTTATCAAGAAAAAAGGGTTCATCAAGGCGTAGATCACGCTGATAAACGAATTTTTCAGTTATAAACCTTTTTTGAGGGTTGATTATTCTGCTGATTTTTTTTCTGTGCACGCGTCTGTAATTACTAAGATGGAATTCTACCGACGGGTATATCACTTTGCGAACTACTTCCACTAAATTTCCATAAAAAGACATGATGTATGTAGCCTACAAGTAACGCGGCCTAGTAGCCGCTAAACCCTCTACTGAAAGGATAGTATTAGAGCGCTACTCTTCGCCCAAAGAGAGAAAAAAGTTGTTTCAGTTGAACGATCTGATCATTTGATAGTTTGTCAGAATGTTTTACTTAGACCAATTTCGCTTCCTGGAATCTTCTGAAATTATAACGCCTAGTCGTTTGTCGGCCTCTCTCCGGTCAACCACTTACCGATAGCCGTCGCTACCTAATAAGTGTTTAATGATATTTTCATATTAAAAAGTACCTCGTTCTTGTCGAGTCCGTCTCTAGCAAAGTTGCCGAAATTCTTGACAACTTCATGACTTACAGTATATCTTTTATTATCATTTTTAGTTGAATAAGTCGATGATCTACATAGTTTTTTCTTGAAGCTCGAAAAGATGTCATATATATATATATATATATATATATATACCTTAGAAAAATGATGGCCACTTTGCGACAGTCTTATAAATCTCACTTTTCAACTAATTTTCAAAAGAAACAACTAGTTGTTCGTCGGCCTCCCTTCGGTCGGCCACTCACGGCTAGCTGTTCCCATGCGTACTCATTTTACTATCTTAACTTCATTCGGACGAAGACGTGTTCCGAAAATGAGCACATTTCGGAAAAGCAATTCATAATCAAAAACTAATAAGCTTTACATAGCTATATGATTCTCTGGAAAAGGTTTCAATCTTCTCTCCACCACGAGGAACCTTAAATGGCTGCCACCTATGTTCGTGCAGAGCAACGATTAATTTCTGACCAAGAAATCTTAAAACTCTATAAAAATCACAAATTTTGTTCTTAAAAATATTACTCTGCAAATCCACGACTAGTCGCTCGTCGGCCTCCCTCCCGTCCGCCACTCGCGGCAAGCCGTTACATGTACATTTTCACTCTTCCATTTAGTCTAGAGCCACTTTTGAAAGTTCTCCATTCATTCTCTTCTAGTCCTTCTTTAAAAGTTACCCTCTTTGTGCTACTGTGACTTTCGAAAACAACACCTGACAAGCGAAACCTTATTTTGAATGACTGGCATCAGATGATAGTCATATAGTATAGAAGTTTATAAAAGTGTGTGATCTCATTAATATGCGGGTGACTATGGAGATCCAGCGATCGGACGTCAGTCAGCTATTACATTTTTTGTTCGACATATTGCCGCTTAAAACATTATCGTCTAAAGAATTGATTCTTTCTCGTAAAAAACGGGTCAGAGAGTGTTCATTAAAAAACTAACCTCGGATTCCGATTCCTCGACCTCGATTACCCTTCGATCAACCCCTACTCAACAACAAAAAAAATTCATTAATTAATTAGCTAATTGGAATTTCGAGAAACTAACTGCAAATTCGGATTCCTCGACCCCGAAAACCCATCGCTGAACCCTTATAAAAAATATCTTTTTGCAAAAAAGTGAACGCTTGTCGCAAAAAACAGAACAGATAGTTTTTATGCAAAAACTAGTATCGGATTCGTGATCCTCGACCTTGATTACCTCACGTGAATCTTTTCCATATGGTTATCTCTAAGGTTTCATTGGTTTATATAAAGCTGCAACCTGATTGGATTGGACAAACTCACAAACTTTTAGGTTTTGAGCCACTAATTTTAGAACGCTATGACCCTTTCTTTCAGAAAAGGGAACAATATTTTATTCATCATACTTATACACTTGACTATCCCAAGCAGACAAGGTTTTCGAAAAACGCGTTTCCACGATCAAAAAGTGTTCTTTACACGGTAAAAACGCCGTTTTCAGCGTGTAAAGAACACTTTTTGATCGTGGAGACGCGTTTTTCGAAAACCCTGTCTGCTTGGGTGGAGGGCCTTGTAGTTTGAGAACGACTTGAAAATTATTATCCGATTTTTGAATAATGCTCTTGGCAGTTGTTGTGATTTCTGTTTCTTGACCACCAAGAATTCGATAGACATGTGGTATACCTTTGAGTAATTCATCGTTATCGATTTCAATCCCATATGGTCGTTGTTTTTTAGTGAAACATGTTTCAATTGTTAATGTTAAATTATCTCGTGGATAATACCACATTACACTGACTGTTGCACATTTTGTAACATTACTATCAACACTAGCCATATTAAGTTCTCTCGGTCCACATCCATCAGTAAAAACGAACTCGTAGTTGAATAGAACATGATTGATATTGTAAAAATGAAGAAAGAAATGGTGAAGCAAAATAATGACTCAAAAGAAATTGAGTCAGATGCAAACAGATTACATGTATAGATAATGTGAGATTAGAGTAAAAAAAGTATTGTCATCATTGTAAGTATATGACTGGCAATGTTCTTCTCTATGTGATTGATAAAAGTATAATAGAAAAGAATAAAAAATTTAGTAGAGTAAGGAGGGGTGTTTGCATAAAAAGAATCAATGACACTCAGTAAAACAGCTCTAACGTTTTTACTATTCGTTATTTTGAAAAACTTTCTTTACAAGTTATCTGCCTTATCACATGCTCTATCGATTGGTGAAAACCGCTTCTCGAAAGTTTTCGAACCATGGAAAATGTGCAGCTTCCAACCCAGGTCAACAAATCCGATGCTGGATCCGAGTATTGGATTCTTCGACCTGGGTGGTGTTGTCACACAACTATTCGGTGCTGAGGGAGCCCAAACTCAAACTCGAAGATGAAGAATTGTTAACCAATCTCTACATTTGATGATGAAACGTATCAGGAACAAGCAGATTTTTCTTTCCATTGAAGCCTAGCTTTGTGTGGACAATAAATTTGATCAGAAGAATACAAGTCACATTTGGTTCTGATTGTCTATTTTGCATGAATTATGCCGAAAACTTTCTCTCTATGAATCAATACGTAGGACAAGAAGATGAATCTCAATATAATCCAACTATTTCACCCAATTAGTCTTGTATCTTTCAGTAGATTTCAAATAGGTTCGCTGGTAGCTAAGTTTTCGATATCTACTCGGCTAAAACAAACTGAAGGCAACAAGTAGTCAACATCGTTATTCATTGATCTGTATATTTTCATATACGGCTAAAGAGCCTTGGTAATTTTCAAAGATGCTGTGAATTGTATACGTGACCGCTACGTTACTGTTGAAAATGTCAAGCGCTACCTTGGGATAAAAAGAGGCGTTTTAATTACACCGTTTGATCCTTCTCTGTTATAATTGTAATTGAACTATTGTCCCCCCGTTCAGAATACGGTATTTTCACGTTTCACATACATTAGTTTGATGGCTCATTTGCCCTGTTTGCTTTGAGACGACGACGCTCCAGTCGCTAAAGTTCTCAAAGGATAGAACGTTGAGAATTTCGTTTGTTTCATCAAATGAGGCATCTCTGTACCCTTTAGCGTAGTTGGTCGAAAATTGTGGCAATGATACTACGCGGAACATGATGATAGAATTCGGACAAAATAATCGAGGGTGATCTCTTCATTGTTCATTTTTCTGCGAAAGAACAATTTCTTGAGAGAAATTTTCTATAAACATTTGGTAGTAAAGAAAAGAAAAAAAGCTCAAATTCATGGTATAGTTTGTATTAGAGATCTTGTTTGCCAATGCAGCATGATGACGTTTTCGTACTTCTATATACTAATGTTCAGTGTCTGTGTTTATGTTACCGGATCAAAAGTCAAAGGCCAGAAAACCATTTTTTTTCGAAAATGCTTAAAACGTCATAATACATCGTTTGGGAGAGGTGTTGAGGGTCGAAGGTCACGGAACAAGAACATTGGCTGCATTAAAAAAGAACCGTTCAGTATGCATGGATCTCTGCTAGTTCTTACATAATTTTCTCGATAAAAGTAGATTCCAATCGCAATACTAAGCTCATATTCGATATCAGCGCCCAAAACTACATCGATTTCGGAGAGTTATAGGGGAAAAAATAACACTCGAATTTTTGACCAACAATTATGCTAAAATTTCGACGAAATTGCGATGAATTTGACGTAGGTTTTTCTTTTAAATAATCTCGAATATAGACTTGATTTTATGATTTGAACGTACTTTTGTCCAAAAAAATCACGGGTACAAATATGAGGAATGAAGAATAGGTGTAAAAAAAGTGTCATCGCGTGAAGCACAGCCACCATATAAAGAAATTTTTCCAGATAAAAGTACACGAGCTAGATAGCTCATGAAAGACTCGCTTTAGGCATCTTGCGTTTGTCATGCATAGTTAACACCAACGGGTTGGAAAAAAAGATAATCCTTTTCTCGTTACATGATGACGTTATAAATTTGACAGTTTTGGTTAAGCTCACTGTCAAAAAGTTCAGCACATAGGAAAACTGTTCTCCTGCTAAAAGCTACTCCTAGTATCGCAGACTTAATTAGTCTTTATCAGTCCTGTATATATTAAACTGTTTGGATATACAAGTAGATTGTTAGAAGGCTTAAAATAGGAGAATTTTCACTGGTTTTTACTAACATCTTTATTATCATCTCATTTAGAGTACTTATTTATCGAACGAAATATGGTTCATACACTTTTGACTATGCTCTTTAAGATGACAATCGCCGAATTTCAAACTCTCGGTCATTGAGTTGTCACGTTACGTGGATTTGCCGAAAATTTGCAAGGTACGAATGTAGCAGTTGGAAAGCGTCCTGGACGCAGTTTATCTCGAGCTGAGTATTCGTTTCATTTATGTGGCATTATTCATGTGAATGAAGATTGATCTTCTATGACATAAATCGCCGCCCACTCGTCAAGTGCGAGGAAAAGTTTTCCCGAAATCATCTTCAGTTATGTAACATATGAAAAACCTTAATCAAAATTTTTTTTGCAACTAGTTGATCTTTCGAGACGCATGCTGATCCGTCCAGGGATGTGTTTTTCTCAGTAGAAGAATAAGTGAAAGGAAGACATCGACACTGGAGAGACTTTAAGTGACAAAAACTTGGTCTGCACTTGATTTGTCTTAGCAAAGGGATCCAATTTCTTAATAGAAAAGTTCGTCACACTCTGAAGCACTAGCGATACGACGAAATCATGTCATGTTTATATGAACATATGAGTGAATTCGGTCGACTGAAACAATAGATCGACAGAGAGCATATCTCGCAAGTTTCTAAATTAGAATAATTTCATTACGTAGTAATGAATAAGCAAAAAATCTGTAGTTGTGCTCAAGAAGACGTTTTTGATGAAAAATAGCATCGTTTTGGAGGAAAATATTTCCAAGTGGCTGCTTCCTTTGGAATGATGATGAGCTCTTAGTAAAGAGAACGATATATCACCGTAATATTCAATGGTCTCAGGTCATCACAGCTTAGCACTGGATAAATTTCTCACGGTATGTACTGAGATGTGATTCCAAAAAGAAGATCTGGTAAAAATATCTGTTGAAAATCAATATTTTTCGACATTCGATAGATCATTTCGTAATTTGATTCCTCTAAAGTGATGATCGTTGTACCGAAGATTATCTATTGAGAGATATTCTTCCGATTCGAGAAAGAAATGAGAATCTTGAAATGTAATTAGTGTGAGAGACGTGATAAACGGCGTTTCTCGGTTTTTTATTAGATATTTTAGTATTCTAATTAGAGATCGTGTGTTTATTCTAATGAGAGCACGCCTAGAAGTCTTTTATGATCTTCTAATAGATGAGATAATTCGGGAAAGATTATTTTATAGCAGTGTTACACTTTTTTTATCACATTTTCTTGTTGTTACAATATCTAGTGATCGTTCCCACAGGATCAACCGGTATTCAATATCGTTCACTTGGAGACTCATCATGAGTTTCTAATAAAAAATAAAAATGTACTTTTTCTAGGAAGTAAATGAATATTCATCCATTCATCTTTAACGCACTTATGGCTTGAGACTTTTCCAGAAAACTGTCTAAACAATTCATGTCTCATACATCATTTCATTTGTCTACGTCACACTTCTGCGATAATTAACATTTAGTTGCTGCATATATATTCATGACAAACACTGTCTTGTACCCATTTAGATAGAAATGAATATCAACGATAGTGGCAATGAAAGTTCTCCCGACGGCGGCGGTTGGATGGGCGCACCTCCACCACCACCACCGGATGGTGGAGGAGGAGGAGGTGGAGGAATGGGACCACCCCCAGGATCTGGCTCATCTGCTATCACATCTCTGCAAAGAAATGTCGTTCTCTACGGCTATTTAGTTCTATTCATTTTTGGCTTTTTCGGCCATTCCATGAGTTTTACCATCTTTCGTCGACAAACTCTTCGCAAAGTATCGACAAGTACTCTCTTCGTCTACATGACAATATCCGATCTCATTTATCTTCTCGCATGTTTCTACACATTCATTTTTCTCGGCCTCAATGTGTCAACAGCCAACAAGAACATGATGAATCAACTATGTCGTGCCTATTCATTTGTGCAGTACTTCTGCATGTGTTGCACAGCGTGGTTTCTGTTAACCATCACCATAGACCGATGGCTTCGCATTCGATTTCCATTTCGGGTCAGAGAACTCTGCACACGACAACGAGTGACCATTGGTGCATGTGTCATTGTGATCGTCTCTGCTGCTCTCAACTCTCACCTGGCTTTGCCATTCATCGGAGTGGTTGGTGATGCGACTGTTTGTTCTGCCAGTCAGACATCCACTGCTGCTTATCAGTATTTCTACTCGACGGTGAGTTTCTTTATTGAATTATTACGAAACATTTTATAACTTTTGTTTCGAAGATTTGGCCAATCTTGATCACAATTCTGCAAAT
Organism: Adineta ricciae; assembly: GCA_905250025.1. Taxonomy (NCBI): domain Eukaryota; kingdom Metazoa; phylum Rotifera; class Eurotatoria; order Adinetida; family Adinetidae; genus Adineta; species Adineta ricciae. The sequence goes on along the minus strand of CAJNOJ010000328.1, from coordinate 97,009 downwards.
CATCTTACCAACAGTGCTTCTGTTAGCATTCAGCATCAGCATGTTCGTTGAACTTCGTCGACAACAACAACAAAAGACACAGTTGAGACGTGGCGGCGGCGGTGGTGCTGGTCGTCGTGTTTTTCTCGATCGACAAATGTTGTTGATCATGATCTCGAGCATCGTTCTGTTTTTCATCACACAGATTCCATTGAGTCTCTTCTACATTCTCATGACTTATGTTCTACGATCAAGACTCACACTAGAACAATTGCTTCAATTCAACAACTTTGCCATTCTGATTGCTTCGATCGATTATGCAGTGAGAAGAATTGAGAAAGATTTGTGATTTTGCTGAGAAATATTGTTTATTGTAGGCATCATTCTATGTTCATTGTTTGTCGAGTCGATTGTTTCGTCAAGAGTTTTACAATGTGATACGTGTTGTTCGAAGTCGTCGTGTTGGTGTTGTCACACAATTATTTGGTCCCGAAAGAATCCAAACTCAAACTCAGTTGGTTCAATTACAAACCCGAAGATGAAAGTTTCTTAGTAAATTTGTGAATTTGACGACTAAACGTGTTTACAACATAAAGGTTTCCTTGTTGATCAAAAATCATTTTATCTGAACCAAATAATTGATGTTTGTTGTCAGGCGACAGATGTGCATTATACTGCATATTGATTTGTCCATGTAATGTATCTTTGAAAGATCTTATAATCCGATGATCTGCAACATACGAAATATTCGATTGATCAAGAAGAATCCCGAGCGGATAGTGCAATTGATAAATTTCATTTCCTTTTCCAAATCCACCTGCAACAAGTTTACCCTGTTTCTGATTTTTCATCCGTTTGACAATTCGATGATTATCCGAATCAGGTATATAAACCGATTGATGACGATCCACGAAAATAAATGTTGGATGGTTCAATTGATGCATTCGATGACCTTTTCCATGTCCATCATAGCGACAATCATTCCAAATCGATCGTCTTTTTCGAATTTTCTCACTTCGTGTTTCTTCGTATCAGAAACGTACACATTTCTTTGATTATTCATTGCATTTTCACAAAATTTTCTCCCAAAAATTCTTTTGCGAATCCGTTTTTCTTTGCCATACTTCATCATTCGATAATTTTGCGTGTCCACAACGAACGAATCTTCCTTTTCGTCCGAACACAAACTCTGTGAGAAATGCAGTTGTTCCAACAAGTACCCTGATTGATTCCCACTGCGGCGAGAGATTTCATCGAGATAATTTAGCTGAGTTCAGTTTAATCCGTCGATGGTTGGACGTGTCTGTTGTTAATTTCTTTCGAGATAGACTTCATTTGAAATTATTTGAAGAACGTGTTGACGAATATCGGTGTCGATTCGATCGAGACGCTTTAGTAAAGATTTGCTCAATAAATTGTCTGCGATGAGATGATTATCTTCTGAAGAAAATTGAATTAAGACGCTCTGTTCTTTGAATTCGTACCTTTGAAAATGTTTATCTGAAAATAAAAGAAAGAAAATCCAAAGGTTTGCCTAATGATTTTAAACCTGTTGGATACGTTTTTTGGTCAATCGAGGATGAATATCAATGCAAATGGCTGTTTTTTCTCGTTGGATAAACGTCGAACGATGGTTTCCAGAGGAATTGCAAGATCCGGAATCGCCTCTCCGTTAGTCAAATGTTGATTTTGAATTGGAATCAGATAACATTCCTCATTTGTTTGATGAACATTACCCGAATAATAGAAAAGAATCAAATCATTTGCCTGAACTTCTTCCGCATTGTTCACGCAGCAATTCAGTTTCGTATTCGATTGTTCATAGTCATCGTTACCCAAAATTAACGGGAGTTCCCGTTCGTAAGACTCTCGGTGGTGAATGACGTTCATGCTCCAATGATGTTTTCTAATGAGGTTTCTTTGTATGTGCGTTGGTAAATGTGTTATTCAACGACTGCACAAAACGAAGTCCTGGTAACGAACTACACGTGACTGAATTTTGAAGAAAAGACTTGGCCAAGCTTTGGCTTTTGTTTTATTGCTTGTGAATGACACGATATATGTCGCAGCCATTTACATCGAAGAAGAAAAGTTTGAAATATTCGTGTGAGTGCATTTTTTGACGTCATTTGATACTGTGAAACCTTCAAATCTGTTGTTATCTTCAACATTCTACGAAAAGTGATGCACTTCCATTTCATACGTCAGAAAACCAATATTTATGAGCAACATCATCTGTCCAAGAGATCTAAAAATCTCGGTTCGATTGCTTGTATTCATTGGTATGTCACCGATCGAAAACGAATGCGTTTTCTTCAATAGAGTCCAGTGACTGATGATTTTTGCCAAGTAGATAAGTGAATGAATATTGTTTCTTTTAGATAAACTTCTCAACATGCAAACATTTTCACTGCTTTCATTGATCATTTCAACATATTCGTTATTAATTACTGGAGAGAATGTTGAAGATTATTTGAAAAAGGAAAGCGTGCGTATATCTTCTTCACCAGCAAATACGAGACTTCCTTGTGGCACTGTCGTTATGATCGCTTCGCAAGAAATGGATAACTAGTTCAATATGAATGGAAAAGGTATCGGTGAACACGCCGGCTGGTATATCTGTGATGGAAGAAACGGAACATCAGATCTACGTGGTCGATTTGTCATTGGACGAGATGTTTTCAACAGCACTTCTTCCTACTCAAATATAGGTATGCAAGGTGGATTAGACACGGTTGCCTTAACGTCAGACGAAATGCCAAATCATTTTCATGCTTTCCAAGCACATACCACTGTGGACGGTGAACACTCATAATTACAATGACATAACCTATATGCTGGTGGATATGATGTACCTACTCCAATGTATCGAGGAATTAGATCTGGTACACCATATAATCGAGCTTGTCAAATAGCAAGAACGACAGATACGACAGGTGGTCACAGTCATGTAGTATCGGGAACTACAGTGAATATCGGTAGAGATAAACCTCATGAAAATCGTCCACCGTAATATGTTATTGTTTATATCATCTATATTGGTGCTTAAAGCTATTCGTGAATTTTAGTTTTTGAAACGACTTGTATTTGGTTTTCTTATGAATACATTTACGTCGTTCACATAAATAACAGATGTCAAGAATGTTGTTCTGTGGCTAAGTGTTTCTTTTCCTCACCCTTGTTCTTCGTAACAACACTTTCCAACGGCTCACTAAAACAATCAGCACATACAGTGACGATAGTAGGCCACACGTCACGGAAACATCATTTCACCTTTTGATTAACAGCCACATCTATTTTTCAGATGTCAGCGACTTTGATTCACATGGATTCGTCGGTGATTGAGGCATTGATTTACACCTCTATTGGTTGATTCATAGTCGTCTTTTTTGTGTGTTGAGTTTGTCTTGAAAATTAGCGATAGTTCATAGCATAGTTGTCAATGAACAATGCTATTCTGCTTGTTCAGTTAGCCTAAAATATAGTCGCCCGGCAAAGATTGTTTCTTCAATTCAGAATGACTATGTAGAACAAAAGATGCGCTCTTTTATAAATAAGAAATCAAGCAAAATTTTTCTCATATTTTATTGAATCTCTTTAGATACACATAGAACATTTATCATAAACTTCGTAAACCGTTCGACATCGATGGTGAGTCAAATACTGTTGAATTGAATATTAGAAATGTTAATATCTATGTTGATTATAGGCTGATGAACTGACAACGCATTTCAACGATACAAATAACACTTTAACAGTGAATTGGAAAATCGTTAATTTTAAATCGATAAAAGAAAAATTTATTCGATCAGAGAAGTTCTCTATGCCTTTGTTTCCTTCGATATTATGGGCCATGAAATTTTATCCCCTTGCTCAAAACAATATGGATGATACTCGTTCTTCTAACCAGAAAAAAAACATTGGAGCTGCACTTTGTACTAACGGCAACGTATTTGCGAATTATAAATTTCATAATCAATCAAAAGACATACGCAACAATGTCATCAGTTCACCTTTTATCAAAGGTAAGGTTCCATCTAGCGAAGATATGTTTGAAGCAGAATTTTATACATCCGCATCTTTACTGTCGTCGTCAACTTAAACAAATGCCTCAAGGAAGAGGATAGATCGAGAGTAAAGTACATCTAGCGATTCGATTCATCTCTAAATTCAACTGTATTAGAGAAAAGTTGATCACGATTTTCGAATTTAGTGACACAATCAAATAGCTATTCGACAAATGGATCCAGTCAATACTTCAGCTGTGCAAATTCCGACAGCCCCATGTTTGTTTCTGATTACTCGAATATATTATCAAACGATGTTGAAATCATGTGCGCGATTACGATTCCATACGATTCATATGTTGGTGGCGAAATGTTACGTCCCTTTCAGCATGGGTTAAAAGTCTTAGAGAACCAAAACTACTCTGATTTTGTTATCAAAGTTCAAGAGAAACACATCTATGTCCATAAATGTGTCTTATCTACTCATTGGCCACATTTCGTTACTTTACTCGAATCTGAAATGTCCGAAACGAAAAGTGGAATGTTAAGAATTGAAGATGAAAATCCAGATATTATTGAAGCGATGATTTATTATATCTACACTGGTACTTCTAATGTAACAGACGTTAACATAGCTTTGGATCTCATCACTGCTTCTGATAAATACAACTTACTTGACCTCAAAGCGAAATCTTTAAAATTTGTGATTACAAAAATGAACGAACAATGTGTCGTTAAAGCTCTCTTCAAAGCTCAACTTCATGATCTAAACGATTTATTCGAAGCTTGCATCAATTATCTGAAAAACAACTCAACTCCAATCAATGTTCTTCCTGATTATGATTTACTGATGAAATCTAAAGATGGTTTTCAACTTCTTGCCTTGTGCTTGGATAATATTCGTGGTGTGAAACGTAAATTTGAAGAATACAATGTTGAAAACTGATTACAATCATTCTTATTCCTTTAATCACGAGATTTTGTCGTCAAAATAAATAGTACATAACTTTGTGTATCAGAAGAATGAGATTGAAAAAGGTGCGGTAGAAAATAAGAAATTCAGTCAAATCGAAGGTTTTTTATCTGTTGTTGCATAACCTTCAAGACGAATTTGTTTAACCTCAGGCATTGTAGCCAAGTCTTCGATCAAATCTTTTGTAACATTTTGCAAATGAATGAGATTTATTATCCAGAACGACTTTGGTTTTTCTCCGTAATCTTGAGTTCGTTTGTTTGGAAATTCAAGAATAGGTTTTTGTGATTGATCCGCATTTTTCTCTAAATAACTCGTTAATTCGCCGTTCATTTTCCCACTGCTCTCATGTGTAACGTCCGTTAATGAACCATTCACATTCTCTGAGGAATCTATTAGAATAAGGAAACATACTTGTAAGTCTCTCTTTCACTCTACAGATGTTATCAGCCAAATATTCATTAAGTTCCCTATTTCAATGATCTGTCTGTGTATTCTGTTTATCCGTACGAGCAGATGTGAACGTATTGTGATTGGTCATTTGTGCTAATGATTGTACGTAAAACCATGATGCAGACGATTATTTTGATGTTGAGCATTTTCTTTTATTAAAAATGTTGACTGAGTAAAGAATCTTTCAACGACAGTGTTGTTTATATAGGCGACTTAATCAAGCTGAAGAGAGAGAGAAACGAATCGTCATTTTTATTTTCTCTACATGTGTCACTTTTCATAGTCACAAATGATATAAGGATGAGGGAACGAATTTCCCCAATATCACACCAATTTTTCTCTTTGAAAGGTTTCATAATCAAAATCGATGCTTATAACAAAAGCAATGTTAACGTGACTATCGATCTGTACTTAGGACGATGAATGTTTATTGGGCAATGATTTGACGTTAGAAATTTGATTCCGAAATGTATTTTTCAAATATCGCGAGATAAACGATATTCAAATCAAATTCTAAGAATTCCTAAGCAAATTTTGTCATAACATAAATCTTTGATTTTGAGTCGAATAGAACAAAGTTATGCGATGAATTCTGAAGAAAATCATTTGAAAAATAATTTTTAGCAGATACGTTGCTAGTTCCATACTCCATTCGATACACTTTCTGCAGGGCGCCTTACTTTCGAATAAAGTCCGAAGTTTCCGCATTTATTAGTCTATAAACAATCAACAAAGTGTCAGATCTATCGTTTGACAAATTTTAATCAATGAAATACATGAGTTTTCAGCGATTGATTGACAATAGACAAAGATTAGTTGTAAAATTTATCTACGCCATCTGTTACTAAGAAAAACGAGTTATTCAAGCGTTGACTTATACTCTTAAGCCTAATGAGGATATACAGAAGGGACGAATTCGAGAACTTCCATTTAAGGAATAATTCAATGGTTCTTTTTTCAGCCAATGACATCTATTCTTTGATTTTACATGTGAATTTCTTCCTCATACTTTAGCAAAGAAAGTCGATCGAGTCTGTAAACAATCGTAAAAATACAAATATGGCGATGGAAAAAAAACTGCGTCTTTCCGAATAAAATATTTCTCTTAGTCATGTGTTCCAAGGAAACGTGGAATGTAAATGTGGATAGATTGGCAAGAAGCAACTGCGTGTATCGAGAGAATATTCGAAAGTCGCTCATCTACCCAACAGCAGATAGCAGCGATGAACGATGTTCATTGCGAAGCGTGTCTCTCATTGAGTTAAATTCCAACATCGATCAATCGAGCGAAGATTATTTGAATTTTAAGACACAACTACGATGGACTAACAGCACTTTGGTCCCATTCACTACCGTCGACGAATGCATTAACTTTCTTACTAACTACAAAAACGAACGGATTTTCATTATTCTATCCAATACACTCGGAAAGACGATAGTACCTCGCATTCATGATCTACATCAACTCGATTCGATAGTTATCTTTGACAACAGTCAAACTTTGAATGACGAATGGATGAAAAACTGGCGAAAAATGAGAGGTACGCACAGTCAACTAACTTCAATTTGCAACTTATTAGCATCAATCGTGCAACAGCATAGCCAAAATGTTGTTCCTATTAGTTTGGCATCGGCTGATATCGGATCGAAGACGAGTTTGGACGAACTTGATCATACCTTCATGTACACTCAGTTACTAAAAGAAAGTTTATTAGATATTGACCATGACAAGACCGAATGCGTCCACACGTTTGCTGACTATTGGAGACATCAATGTCCGTATAACACACCCGAAATTGATAAATTTGAAAAAGAATATCCTCTTCACAGTCCGACTTGGTGGTATTCTAACACAGTATTTCTTTTTGAATGCGTGAATCAAGCTTTACGTACTCTGGATGTAGATATTATATTGAAAATTGCTTTCTTCATGTGTCATCTCCATCGAAATATTCAGCAGATTCATTCGGAACAGTCCAGTAAGCATGGAAAATCATTTACAGTGTACCGTGGATACGGCTTGCCAGTGGTGGATTTCGAAAAATTGAGAAAAGCGAAAGGCGGACTACTCTCATTCAATAATTTCTTGTCCACAAGCAAAGATGAGAAAGTCGCGTCTATGTTCGCTGAGAGTAACACGAATGGCACCGATTTGATTGGTATTCATTTTAAAATTACTGTTAATGGGAGGAACTCATCGGTTCCTTATGCTTTTCTACGAGGTGGCCTCAGTAGTCATCCGAACGAAAAAGAAGTTCTCTTTTCGATGCATACTGTTTTTCGTATTGGTGAAATTGAACAAATTGGAGATAACAATCGACTTTGGCGCGTCAATCTCACTGCGACTCATGACAGAGATCCACAGCTTAGCGCTCTTACTGATCGATTGGAGGAAGAGACTCAAAGAGGATCGAAAGGATGGTCTCGATTGGGCAAAGTGCTACTTAAACTTGGTGAAGCCCGTGAAGCTGACAAATTATACGAGCTACTATTAAATGAAGAATCTAATGAGACTGAAAAGTCCTACTTTTACAGTCAACTTGGATATTGTAAAGTAGACCAAGGAAAAGCGGGCGAGGCAGTCAAATTTTACAAAAAAGCAGTTGAAATTGGGGAGAAAAATCTTCATCCATATGATCACGTTTTGGCGATTTATTATAATAATCTGGCATCGGCGTATGGAAAAATAAGCGAGCATTCCAAAGCACTCACTCTATATAGCAAAGCCCAGGAAATATATGAAAAGAAACCGGATGATAAAAATGAATTATTAGCAATGACTTATAGTAATATGGCTTTCACTTACGATTGTATGGGTCAATACGAACGGGCCTTATTCTTCTATAAAAAACACCTAGATATCAGCAAACATATTCTTCCTTCAAACCATCCCGACTTGGCGACTACTTACAGCAACGTCTGCTTAGTATACAACAATCTGGGTAAACACGCTAAAGCACTCGATTCTGTCGAAAAAGCACTTGAAATTCAGGAGAAGATTCTTCCATCAAATCATCCCGATTTGGCTACTAGCTACAATAACAAAGGTTTAGTGTATGTTAGCTCAAAAAATTATTCAAAAGCACTTCCGTTCTATCAAAAAGCTTTGACAATCCGGGAAAAAATCAATCCGCCAAACTATTCCGATTTAGCTCAATCCTATAACAATATGGGAGACTATTATCACCAACATGAGAAAGATTATCCTAAAGCACTTTCCTTCTATGAAGAAACGCTCAAAATTCGACAAAATGCTGACCTTCAAAACCCACATGATTTATATATCTGTTATAATAACATTGGTCTAGTGCATACCGACATGAATAAGCATTCTGACGCGCTTTCCTTGTTTAAAGAAGCAGAGAAATTCCTGGAGAAAGCCGTTCGTAAAGATCATCCTGATTATGCTATCTTATACAACAACATCGGAGGTACACTGACAAGAATAGGTGATTATCGAGCGGCACTTTCATATTGCAACAAGGTATTAGAAATTCGAAAAAACTTATTGCCTGCAAACGATCCCAAACTATTAATCTGGTATTATAGAATCGCAATGCTGTGGTACAAATTAACGAATCAGAGATAACATTCGAGTAAATATCTAATAATAAGAAGCATTCAGAGACGTTTCATTGTGTAAAATAATATTACTTAAAACTGCATTTACTTTTATTATGAATATTGGTTAAAAAGATGTGAGAAACAGAGCGGCACATAATGGAGAACATATGCAAATGAGTTGCTATTTTATTGCATGCTCAGAAGGAATACGTATACAAATGTCCTTGCGATAATGTCCTTCAAAAAATGTCCTGGTACTTTCGTCCTGGTGCAAAATGTCCTGGTATTTTCGTCCCGGTGCAAAATGCCCTGGTACTTTCGTCCTGGTGCAAAATGTTCCCGAAATTTGATCTTCGTACAGCATTTCTTGACGATAGACGTCCTCGACTTTGATGTCTTTCACTAAAAAGGTCCTCTTGTAAAATGTCCTTTCAGCAATATTCTATATAGTTTCGTTTCGAGATCAGACACACGACTATTAGACAAGAAGGAATGCCTTTTTAAAACGATTCTCGAGACTTCTCCTTTTCAACCTGAGCTTATGAATGGGAAGATGTCGCTGAAATATAACCGTATTTGATATATTATATATATATCGTGACATTGTTCGGAGGACTTATTTCACATCTGTCTGAAGAAAATCGAATAAGACTGATATATAGTCAGTTGTGTAAAATCATTCGCAGTCGGAGTATACTACTAAATGAAGTCGAAGGATACAGTGATTTCGGACGAGTCGTCATTTTCAACGGAAGATTCATCCTTGTCGTCCTCCAGTTCACCTAAACCGGTCATTACGACGACGAAATCGAACAAACGGAAGACTATGTTGGTCATCGACGGTTATCATTTTCAACTGAAAGATTTTAATTCGAAGAAGACGGTCAAGTTCTGGAGATGTGCGCATCGAAAGTGTGGTATGCTGCTGCATACAACTCTCGACGATGGTTTTTTGCAATATTCAGGAAGCACGATTAGTCATTCTCATTTACCTGATCCAGCTCAATCGGAAATCCGAAATCTCAGGGAGAAAATGCGTGAAAGGGCCGAGAATGAAGTTCTTCCATTACAGGAGATTGCTGAACAAGAAGTGCGAAAAGCTTTGCTCACAGGAGAAGCTCTTGCTGTGATGCCTCGCGTGAATGATATTGGTATGTTACGTTACTTCACTAGAAACGATTTGTTTTCTTATACTCAGGTTAGAATCAGGCCGCCATTTAACTCGTGCTCGGCGCAAAATGACCCCTGCTTTACCACAATCAACGTCGTTTACTATTCCGGACATGTATACATTAGATTATCGAAATGTTGAACGATTACTGTTGCATGATAGTGATGATCCCAAACATCGAATTAATCTATCCGGAAATATTCGATCTGCAGGCAGGGTGTTAGTTTGGTCATCGGATACTCTGCTGAATCTGCTGTTCAACAGCGCCAAGTTGCACATGGATGGTACCTTTAGTTCCGCTCCACCAATGTTTCATCAAGTTGTCATCATTCAAGCTTTTCTGCACGAAACTTGTAAGCTATCTTCGCGGCTAAACGAGCAGTCGTATTTTTTCTTACGGATTTCTCTTCAAAATAGGCATACCAGTCGTCTATGCACTTCTCTGTGATCGGAAAGCAGTGACGTACATGCATTTACTCAATGTTCTATCGGATGAAGCGAAGCGGATGAATAAAACGTTCAATCCGTCACTGATCATGACCGATTTCGAACCAGGAATTGCGAAAGCAATCTCCATGGAGGTACAGTTTGTCTCGAATACCATTAAAGGTGGATATTCAAAGGTCTATCATTCTCTTTTCTCGTAGTTCACAGAGAAGACTATCCAGAAAGGGTGCTTCTTCCATCTTTCTCAAAATGTGTACAAACACGTTCAGTCCTTAGGTTTATCAGCGCTTTATCTGGACGATCTAATGATCCGCAGTACTATTCGTCAAGTGATGGCACTTGCTTTAGTACCCGAACAATATGTTGCATCTTTATTTGCTGAACTTGGTTCCGAACTGCGTGAAGCCGAACATCCTGCATTACTCGATTTCCTAAAATACTTCACCGATCAATGGATGCACAATACATCGATGTGGAACGTGTTCGGGGTCTCGGACAGAACGAATAACTACAGTGAAGGTATGCTGATTTCATGAGAAACTTTCAAGTCAAAACAAGTACATTGATGTCCTAGGATACAAAAATCGATTCAAGAAGCGCTTGCACAAAAGTCACCCTAACATATGGCTATTCATTGACTCCATTCGGAATGAAGTATGTACTACGCACGACATCATTTTCCAGATCAATAGCGGTATGGAGCCTCGTATTAAACGACCGAAGACTCGACTGGCTGAACGACGAATAGAAGAGTTGTACCGACGATTCGAAATGGATCAAATTACAGCGCGCGAGTTATTACGTGGTCTTTCTCTTTTTGTGGCGCACAAAAAATAACAGAATTTTTATCCATTACAATAAATTGCATCTCATTTTTATTTTCTCATCGAAAATTGTTCATACATACCGTAAGGATGTTTTGATCAGGAGGACATTTTTCTTAAGGCCCACATAACTCAGGACATTTTTCTTCAGGACGTTTTCATCCTGGACATTTTATCCGAAGGATATTATGTAGAGGACCAATATCCAAAGGACATTCAAAAGGACATTTTACAAAAGGACATTTGTTGATGTTACCCTCAGAAGATCATGGTTTAAAAGTACTAGTTCATCTGATGAATTTTTGAATTCTTCCGCATTATCTTCGTATTCATGGTCGAGTATAACCCAGAACTTTATGTTCTTCTGTATCAATAAATGCGGTGTTGCTCACTAAGGAGCCATATTTCAACACTCGCCTGACTCAGCATCTTGTCTGCTTTATTTCTAGTCGGATCATTATATATTTATTCATTGTTGACGGACTGAACGTATCTCAGGGAAAGAGATAAAATTTGAACCCACATTTTCAATTGTGAGTGCCACAGAACGAATTACGAAATGTTTTTCTTCTCTCGAATGACAAAAATAATGCTTCGAAAATTTCATTTTTCAAAGCATACACTGCTCGAGAATAGATGATTGAAATTATCGACATGTCAAATTTATTCCACTGAGATTTTATCACAATATGCAACGAATGCGAATTCATAGCCTGTCAGATTTTCTCTCGTATATAAGTTTCGATTAGAATCGTTTCAGAGCATATACCATACATAATGGGTCACTTTACGAATTTCTCTCATGAGTGCTTTTATTTATGCGTAATTGTACTTTTGGAGTGCGAAGATATGCATTGCTGTGTCTGAATAGACAAGCCCATGGTAACGGATATTTATCGGTATCAACACCAATTGCTTGTGTCCATCTTGTTCTTCGATTGACTAACACAACTTTATACGCATCACAATCGATCGTTAATTCAAATATATCATTAACTTCACACAAATTTTCAGTAGACAGAATTGGTGCACCGAATTTGATTTCAATACGTGAAATGTCATCGTACCTATGAATCATATTCATGTGAAACTGAAGTGTTTTACTTTCACAAGACAAAATTTGAAATTCAATTCGATGAACACCAGCTGAATATTTCAAACTCGTGGCGCCATACTGAATTAAACTCTCACAGCTAATAACTTTTCCATACTGTGATACCCTTCCGGTATAATTATTATCTGGTGTTGGTCTTACACTTGGATCAAGTCCAAACGCGACAAATCGTTCTTCGTTGTCTTCTGCTCCACATCGATGGCAATATTGTTTTGTATCATGAAGATTATCATTGATGTTTATAAGCTCCGTTCTTATTAACTTTCTGTCATAGTAATGAAGAATACTAAAATTAGTTGGTAATTTTGAATCTGCAGTAGTTGGATCTAAATTATCATTACGAAGGATAAATTTGACATTGTCTTTCCTTGAGTGCATAAGATCGGTAAATTTCCTCATGAAAAGTTTCCAACTGGCATCATCATTGACTATGAGATGATCATTGATAACGCCAATAAATAGATCTTGTTCTTTTTCGCCATATTCAGAGAGCATAAGACTCTCCGTAGTATTGTTATCGACTAAAATGCATCCACGATCTGATGCAGTACGAAGAAAATGAATTTGTTCGTTTTGAGAATAACTTTGTTCGTGCATTTGGACAAGTTTATCACAAGAAGTATTGATTTGTTCTAGAAATGTCCTTTCATCAATATTATTGCTGCGAACTTTCACTAAGTTTTCGCTTAGCATTTCACGATACGCAACCTGAGCATGCAGCAGTTCAACATGCCGCTTTCCAATGCATTTACGTGTTGCATCTGAAATGCAAACTGAAACACTTCCGTACGTTTCAAAGTAATCAGCATATTTCTGTTGTATTTCGAGTAAACGATCCGCATCTAATTGAATTTTGCATAAAGTCCCTTGACTTACGAGCAAACTGTCCAAACCATCGATAGATATTTTCAATTGACGTTTGAAATTGTTAATAGGATAAAGAATATATTCAATTGGCTTAGCTTGTGAAGTCATTTTTTCCATGGATTTTGGCAGATCTTTAAAAAATGCTAAACTTTCGTCAACAGTCTGTGGTAGTTGATTGGTAAACTTGATATCGGTGTAGATTTTAACATGAAATGAATTCTTACTTATTGTCGACGTTTGTTTATATTCTGCACTGGCTTCACCCGAGCCGGACGAAAGAGCTTTAACTTCGGTTAGCATGACTTTTAATTTACCTTCGACTTCACATTTGTTTTCATTCTTTTCGACGCGTCGTTCGAAATTTGCACTGACACAGAAGCCGTAAATAACACCGATAACGATGTGCGTGGCCTCGATCGGTTGTCGTTTAAATGTAATCAATTCGTTTAATTTCTTGTTATTATTTAGAATGACTTCCTTGAATTGTTTTGATCGGACTATTTCGCGGTAGAAAATGGACGCTTGGACAATATGACTCGTTTTTGGGGATTCTGTTAAGAACTTGAACGAACCACTCGGTTTTGCCAGACCAGATAAGATACTTGCAGATAGATCCAGATCAATTTTAAATTTTTTAAATTTATCAGCCATCGTATCACGAAAACTATGCTCGTAAACAATACTCGTGTAGGTGAGATATCCAAGATATTGCCATCTAATACAATCCCAGTTTTTAAGCAGGAATGCATTAAAAATCGATCGCGTCGTATGTCATAATAAGAACCAATGTCATGGTTCGAATCGTCTAATGCTTGTCGATTTATATAATCGTTCGCTAACATATGTAATAATCAAAAACGTTCTCTAAAAATATTCAAATAAACACACGTTCTGAGAAGACAATTGCATATTGCTTTGAGAAATGTGCTAATAAAAAATCGTGAGTTATTTATCGATATCTATACAAACAGAAACTCACATCAATGACGCTATTCTACCTGCATATACTTCGAAATAAAAACTAGTCAGTGTTGCGATGATTATCTCGGTAATATGGTAAGTTCGTTTTCTTTCCAATTTTTCTCGCGTGATGTTACCATTGACTACGAAAGTATCTTGAAATAATACCTGTTGACTATACTGACATCAATAAAAAGGTACAAGATTTCACTTGAATTCATTTTTGTAAGATGTTTACGATATCGTATCACATAAAAAGGGAATAAACCGAGCATGGATACGTCATCCACGTTGGAAGATTGGAAAGAAATGATCGTGTGAAGATCATATATCAGTGAAGAAATATTGACAGTAGAACAAAGAAGTAATGCGATTCACCATGTCATTGACATTAGAATAATGAAAATAAGAAATCGCTGAACATGATTTCATAATATATTTCCTACATAGTATCTAAATAAGTGAATGGAACATTTTCGAATGAGTAAAACAACACATATCAATTCAACAGCCATTTTCCCAATAGTGTTGTACCATTTCTGCAGTTTGACGACGGATAGACAAGTATCAAATGATAGTTTATACGAAATTTCTTTCTATAACTCTGGATGATCAGAATCTCATCTCGCTCAATATTGACATTTCATTGAAATGCCGTTTTGCTGTTATTTGTACTAAAAAATAAAGAATATTTTATATATTGAAGTCTAATTCGTTGGTGAAGAGCTATTCAAAGAAGCAAAATATCTTTTTCTGTCAATTAACTTTTTTCAATGTTCATTTGCTTGATCTAAACTCATCTGATCACCTAAATAACTTCATATTTGTTCGATTATTAACCATGGTAATTGATTGAATGTATCATATCGGTTAGCCAATGTAATTGTTGTGGTAGAAAATTCGAATTGACGAATCAACTAAATAAAACATGTAGATTTTTCTTTCACCTGATTTACTCAGATGTTTCAATTAACATTTTCCAACACAATGCTGACAAATCCATCGATATACAACACAACGATCATCTTCAGTAAATCTACATTGTGCTCTATATGAACAACAGTTCGAAATTATAAATTTGATTCGTCAATATTAAGGTTATAACGGGAATAGATTCTTGTAGCAACAATATGTTCAATTTTCATTCCATTGATGTGTCACGAACCGCCAGGATATATTGGATTATTCAGATCTTCTGTGTTGTAGTTGAGATCTATCCCCCATGTAACTCTGAAACGCAGAAAAAACGCGTTTGGACGCGTTTGGTGTTTCACATAGTGTAGTGCCGCGTGTAGACGCAGCCTATGAACGCGTCCGAACGCGATAGAATTATCAAACGCGGTCAGACGCATCCTATACACGCATCTGAACGCGGTAGAACCTAAGAACCGCGGCCAGACGCAGCCTATAAACGCGCCCGAACGCGATACAACTAAGAAATGCGCCTAGACGCATCCTATAAACGCATCCGAACGCGATAGAATTAAGAAACGCGTCTAGACGCATCCTATAAGCGCGTCTGAACGC